>WNWK01020179.1:0-27938 GCA_009830355.1 Cherax destructor | reverse complement strand
GTGTAGTACTACAGTTTGGACCCTCACCTCAAAGCCGTAGAACTACGGCACCAACCCTGAAAGGGTTAAGAAAGCTTTTGATACAGTAGATCACAGCATCCTACTCCTCAAGCTTGATCATTACTTTATAAGAGGCCATGCACTTGCATTCATCAAGTCCTACTTTACTATTAGAAAGCAATACGTCTCTTGTCAAGGACGCAACCTCCTCAACAAGACCCCAGGACACTGGTGTACCACAGGGAAGCGTTCTTGGCCCCCTCCTTTTCCTTTCATACATCAACGATCTTCCAAGCATATCACCTTGACAGCAATCTGAAATTCAACAATCGTATCCAACACAACAAAAAAAAGTCTCTGAAACAGTTGGCATCCTCTCAAAGATATGTTACTATGTACCACAAACAGCACTGCTTACACTATGCTATTCACTGATCTGTCCTTACTTCACCTATGCTATTTGTGCCTGGGGTTCCACAACAACAAATCACCCAAAACCAATAATCCAACAAAAAGCTGCAGTGCGAATGATCACACATTCCACTGCTAGACAACACACACTCCCACTCTTCAAAGACCTAAACCTACTCACTATACAAAACATTCACTCATACTATTGTGCAACCTACATTTACAGAATCAATTCTAACATAAATCCTGACCTAAAGTGCTTTCTTGACAGTTGTAATAGGACTCGCACAACACTACCTTATACCTTTGATATACCTTTGAAGAGTTTCGAGAGTTTATCTACTCTGAGCCCGGCCATGGGCCAGGCTTGTCTGGTGCTTGCCTGGTCAACCAGGCTGTTGCTGCTGGAGGCCCGCTGCCCCACATATCCATCACAGCCTTGGTTGATCTGGCACCCGGTGAAGATACTTGTCCAGTTTCCTCTTGAAGGCTTCTACAATGGTTCCAGCCGTGTTTCGGATATCTTCTATGACATTCCCCGTGTCAGGCTAAATCTTTTCAAAAACTCAATGTACATAGAGCCCAAAATCTGGAATTCTCTGCCAGAAATCTCCAGAACCACTGGCTCAGCTAGCATTTTTAAAACTACAGTTAAAAAACACCTTATCTCAGCCCATCATAAATACATATGTAAAAACTATACATGCATTTGCTCAATATCATGAACATAGGTAAAACTTTATAATCAATATATACTTACTCTCAATATTATCTGTATTCACCTGAAATGTTAATCACTCCATTGTGTCCACCTAAGGTTAATAATCAAAATTGTAATTCTTCCCTACAAAACTTATCAAAGCCATATAGCATGACCTAATAGAATATTCAGTTCTCTTGTATTCATTGTAACTCGCCTAATTGACATGTGTAGGGGAAGGACTTTTCTGTATACTTATTGATACTGTTCTCTTTTAAAAAATTTCCTTGTACAGTGTTACCTCTACTTACGAGCAGTTCCCAACTTGAACAGTTATGTAAGTGTATTTTTGTAGGTGCTTTTGTAAGTGTATTTTTGGGGTCTGAAATGGATTAATGTAATTTTCATTATTTCTTATGGGAAAAAATTCCTTCGGTATCGGCACTTGAATAGTCGTCTGGAACGAATTAAGCTCGTAAGTAGAGATACCATTGTATAGTCTTTAAATGATTAGTTTTTCTGCCTTTTTTTTTTCCTCCCACAAGTAATGGTTTTCTTTTGTACCTTTCAGTACTCCATCACATCATAGATTTTTAGCAGGTTCATTAGCAGGTGTAACATCACAATTCCTAACTTATCCATTAGACATGGCAAGAGCACGCATGGCTGTCACGCACAAGGATACCTACTCTTCACTACTACAGGTTTGATTCTTTGTTGCTATTGGTTCGCTCTGAAAAGATCATTTTTAAGAAGTGTAGCATGATGTAGACTGATTTTAATAACAAAGCATATTTTTTTCCCACGTTCTGTTATATAGCATGTACATACCGAACTCTATCTGCAAGTTTAGCATTGGTGAATTTGTCTATCAATGCATTTTGTTTTTTACCCTGTTGGCCATTATGCAGACATTTGATATGTCTATCCACAATTTACATGGGCTATTTTTTGTTAAAACCACCAGCAATCTACCATCCCCTAAAAAAAAAAAAAAAAATAAAGCCACCTAGCCAGAAGTGCATGGACATTGCAGTTTTCAAATAATCTTCAGAATTGCTACATTCCCACTCCTTTGGACTTGAGTTTGGCTAGCCTGTTTCCCAGAATACTTACATAAATGTTACCTATACTAATTCATGAGTTGTATTCACAGATAAAAGATTCATGTACATAACTTAATCTCCTGAAGCAAGGTGCTACAGAACTAGTATGTAAAGAAGATAGACATCTTGGTTATAGAAATGGCATAATTGTAGCTAAACAAAAAAAAAAAGAGAGAGCCTGTTAGCTGTTGAGTATACTGGATAAAATGTATGGTAGAATTATTGAAAGGGTTAGGGATAAGAGAGAAAGTAGGATTGCAGAGGAACATGGAGGATTTGGGATGGGTAGGGTATATATAGACATTGTTTTTGTTGGAACAAGTGAGCAGTACTGTACTTAGATAAGGGTAAAGAGCTGTTGCACTTATGGATTTTAGAAAAGACATATGATAGGGTGGACAGGAGCCATGTGACAGATGTTGCACATGTATAGAATAGGTGGGTAGGGTACTAAAAGCAACAGTTGTTGTGTGGATAATGAGGCTCAAGTTAGGGTATGTAGGATGGTGGAGAGGATGTCACCATGGTTTCAGTTATCCATGGTTTACCGTGGCCCGAAAATAACCTTTAATTTTGCTTAATAATTGCCCCAAAGTGCAAAAGTACTGATGCTGGCAGTTCTTCAAAGCCTAAGAGAAGCTTTGCTTCTCCACTTATTGTGCATAATTTATCAATTAAACTATTGTAGGTATGTACATAAACAAAAAATGACATACACACATAAGGTTCGCTACTATCTGCGGTTTCAGGTATCCACGTTAAATCTTGGAACATATTCCCCCGTAGATATGAGGGGACTACTGTATTTATAGATGGAGTTTTAAAAGAAATGAAGCTAGGGTGTTGGAGAGGTGTGAGATTAAAAGATTACGGATACAATAGAGTTCTTTAGGGAGATTCTGGGGATAAATTAGAAAGGTTGGTGGATGAATTTGGGAGGGTATATAAAAGTGGGGAATTAAAAGTGAACATTGAAAAGAGCAAGATGATGATGATGAGGAAAAAAAAAGTCTAGAGAGTTAGATAGAATATTAGGCTGGAGGGAGGAAGTATGGAGGAAATGGTTGTATGTATCCTGATATTTGGGAGTGGATGTATAGCAGATAGGTCTATGAAATATATGAGGAGAGAATGTGGTGTGTTGGGGCACCTGTGGAAAGAAGTTTATCTTTTTTTTTTTTTTTTTTCCCCCAACAAGTTGGCCGTCTCCCACAGAGGCAGGGCGACACAAAAAGAAAGAAAATCCCCAAAAAGAAAATACTTTCACCATCACTCATACATAATCACTGTCTTTGCAGAGGTGCTCAGATACGACAGTTTAGAAGTCCCTCCAAACTGCCAATATCCCAAATCCCTCCTTTAAAGTGCAGACATTGTACTTCCCATTTCCAGGACTCAAGTCTGGCTAACCAGTTTCCCTGAATCCCTTCACTAAATATTACCCTGCTCACACTCCAACAGCTCGTCACGTCCCAAAAACCATTAGTCTCCATTCACTCCTATCTAACACGCTCACGCACGCTTGCTGGTAATCCAAGTCCCTTGCCCACAAAACCACCTTTACCCCTTCCCTCCAACCTTTTCGAGGACAGCCCCTATCCCGCCTTCTTTCCCCTACAGATTTATACGCTCTCCAAGTCATTCTACTTTGATCCATTCTCTCTAAATGACCAAACCACCTCAGCAACTCCTCTTCAGCCCTCTCACTAATACTTTTAGTAACTCCACATCTCCTCCTAATTTCCACACTCCGAATTTTCTGCATAATATTTAAACCACACATTGATCTTAGACAGGACATCTCCACTGCCTCCAGCCGCCTCCTCGCTACAGCATTTACAACCCAAGCTTCACACCCATATAAGATTATCGGTACCACTATACTTTCATACATTCCCTTCTTTGCCTCCATGGATAATGTTTTTTGTCTCCACAGATACCTCAACGCACCACTCACCTTTTTACCTTCATCAATTTTGTGGTTAACCTCATCCTTCATAAACCCATCTGCTGACAAGTCAACTCCCAAATATCTGAAAACATTTACTTCATCCATACTCCCACTCTCCAATGTGATATCCAATTTTTCTTTATCTAAATCGTTTGATACCCTCATCACCTTACTCTTATCTTTGTTCACTCTCAACTTTCTACCTTTACACACCCTCCCAAACTCGTCCACTAACCTTTGCAACTTTTCTTTAGAATCTTCCATAAGCACAGTATCATAATTTAATCCCACCCCTCTCCCCAACACCCTTGCATTTACTTCTTTTACAACCCCATCTATAAATATATTAAACAACCATGGTGACATTACACATCCCTGTCTAAGACCTACTTTTACTGGGAAGTAATTTCCCTCTCTCCTACACACCTGAGCCTCACTATCCTCATAAAAACTCTTTACAGCATTTAGTAACTTACTACCTATTTCCATACACTTGCAACATCTGCCACATTGCTCTCCTATCCACTCTATCATATGCCTTTTCTAAATCTATGGAAGCAAAATGGGGAAAGTACCAGAGTATAGTGGTACCAATATTTTTAAATGGGTGTGACTCGTGCGTTTTGAATGCTGCTGCGATGAACCAGAAACTAGAGGCAATGGGGAAGTCATGGAGAAGAGCAATGTGTGGGGTGTGAATATTATGCAGAGGGTTTGGAGTATAATAATAATAATCATATGCCGGGAGCAATGGGCAAGTAACCCCTTTTCCCGTATAGCCTAATAAAAAGAAAAAGAAGAAAACAGTCAAAGTGGGATGTTTGAATGTGCGTGGTTGTAGTGCGAATGATTATAGATGATTGTGGATGTTATGAATGAAAAGAAGCTGGATGTCCTGGCTCTAAGTGAAACAAAGCTGAAGGGGGTAGGAGAGTTTCAGTGGGGAGAAATAAATGGAAGGAGTAGCAATAATGTTGAAGGATAAGTTATGGCAGGAAAAGAAGGAATATAAATGTATAAATTCAAGTATTATGTGGAGTAAAATAAGGGTTGAATGCACCTGGAGAAGAGAGAGATTTTGGGAAATGTTGAGTGAGTGCATGGGGAGTATTGAACCAAATGAGAGTACACTTGCAGTTGGGGATCTCAATGCTAAAGTGGGTAAAAATGTTGTAGAGGGAGAAGTAGGTAAATTTAGGGTGCCAGGGGTAAATGAAAATGGGGAGCCTTTAATTGAACTATATGTAGAAAGGGGTTTGGTAATAAGTAATACTGTACATATTTTATGAAAAAAAGGATAAATAAGTGCACAAGATATGATATAGCACATAATGAAAGCAGTTTGTTAGATTATGTATTGGTGGATAAAAGGTTGACGGGTAGGCTTCAGGAAGTACATGTTTATAGAGGAGCAATGGATATATTGGATCATTATCTAGTTGTAGCTACAGTTAGATTAAGAGTAGATGGGACAAAAGGAAAATGGCAACAGTAAGTAAGAGAGAGGTGAAAGTTTATAAACTAAGGGAAGAGAAAGTTAGGGTGAGATATAAGTAACTTTAGACAGAAAGGTGGGCTAGTGCAAGTATGGACAGTGGGGGGGGCTGAAGAGGGATGGGATAGTTTTAAAAATTTAGTATTAGAATGTGGGGCAGAAGTTTGTGGCTATAGGATGTTGGGTGCAGGAGGAAAGAGGAGTGATTGGTGGAATGATGAGGTAAAGGGTGCGGTAAAAGAGAAAATGGTAGCTTATGAGAGGTTTTAACAAAGCAGAAGTGATATAAGAAGTTCAAAGTATATGGAGAGTAAAAGAAAGGTGAAGAGAGTGGTGAGGGAGTGCAAAAAGAGAGCAAATGATAGTGGGAGAGGCACTGTTAAGAAATTTTGCTGAGAATAAGAAAAAAATTTGGAGTGAAATAAACAAGTTTAGAAAGCCTAGGGAATGAATGGATTTCTCTGTTAAAAACAGAGTAGGGGAGTTAGTAGATGGGGAGCTGGAGGTATTGAGTAGATGGCGGGAATATTTTGAGGAACTTTTAAATGTCGATGAAGAAAGGGAGGCAGTAATTTCGTGCACTGGCCAGGGAGGTATAACATCATTTAGGAGTGAAGAAGAGCAGGATGTGAGTGTGGGGGAGGTGCATGAGGCATTACGTAGAATGAATGAGTCTAAAGCAGCTGGAACTGATGGTATCATGACAGAAATGTTAAAAGCAGGGGGAGATAGTGTTGGAATAGTTGGTATTTTTGTTTAATAAAATGCATGAAAGAGGGGAAGGTACCTAGAGATTGGCAAAGCGTGTATAATTCCTTTATATAAAGGGAAGGGGGACAAGAGAGATTGTAAAAATTATCAGGGAATAAGTTTGAGTATACCAGGTAAAGTGTATGGTAGGGTTATTATTGAAAGAATTAGAGGTAAGACAGAGAGCATGATTGCAGATAAGCAAGGAGGCTTTAGAATGGGTAGGGAATGTGTAGATCAGGTCTTTACATTGAAGTATATATGTGAACAGTATTTAGATAAAGGTAGGGAAGTTTTCATTGCCTTTATGGATTTAGAAAAGGCATATGATAGAGTAGATAGGGGAGCAATGTGGCAGATGGTGCAAGTGTATAGAATAGGTAGCAAGTTACTAAATGCTGTAGAGAGCTTTTATGAGGATAGTGAGGCTCAGGTTAGTGTGTGTAGGAGAGAGGGAGATTACTTCCTAGTTAAAGTAGGTCTTAGACAGGGATGTGTAATGTCACCATGGTTGTTTAACATATTTATAGATGGGGTTGTAAAAGAAGTAAAATGCTAGGGTGTTGGGGAGAGGGTTGGGATTAAATTATGGGAAATCAAGTACAAAATGGGAGTTGACAGTTACTTTTTGCTGATGATACTGTGCTTTTGGGGGATTCTAAAGAAAAGTTGCAAAGGTTCGTGGAAAATTTGGGAGGGTGTGTAAAGGTAGAAAGTTGAATGTGAATATTGGTAAGAGTAAGGTGATGAGGGTATCAAACGATTTAGATAAAGAAAAATTGGATATCACATTGGAGGGAGGGAGTATGGAAGAAGTGAATGTTTTCTGATATTTAGGAGTTGAATTGTCAGTGGATGGGTTTATGAAGGATGAGGTAAATCATAGAATTGATGAAGGAAAAAAGGTGAGTGGTGCATTGAGGTATCTCTGGAAACAAAGAACGTTATCCATGGAGGCAAAGAAGAGAATGTATGAGAGTATAGTGGTACCAACACTCTTATGTGGGCGTGAAGCATGGGTTGTAAATGCTGCTGTGAGGAGGCGACTGGAGGCAGTGGAGATGTCGTGTCTAAGGGCAATGTGTGGTGTAAATATTATGCAGAGAATTCGTAGTGTGGAAATTAGGAGGAGGTGTGGAGTTACTAAAAGTATTAGTCAGAGGGCTGAAGAGGGGCTGTTGAGGTGGTCTGGTCATTTAGAATTTTTTTTTTTTTTTTTTTTTTTTTTTTTTTTTTTTTTTTTTTTTTTTTTTTTTTTTTTTTTTTTTTTTTTTTTTTTTTTTTTTAAAAAAAAAAAAAAAAAAAAAAAAAAAAAAAAAAAAAAAAAAAAAAAAAAAAAAAAAAAAAAAAAAAAAAAAAAAAAAAAAGGTGAAAGTGTGTGAGGAGGCGACTGGAGGCAGTGGAGATGTCGTGTTAATGGCATTTGGGTAATATCTGCAGAGAACTCGAGTGGGAAATTAGGCGAGGTGTGGTTAAAAAGTACAGTGGACCCCGGTTACGCATATTTATTCCAGAATGCTGTTCAAGTGCCATTACCAATGAATTTGTTCCATAAGAAATAATGTAAATAGACTAGTCCTTTAGACCCCCAAAATTACACTTACAAAAGCATTTAAAAAATAAACTTACATAAAAGGGTGAGTTTGGGGACCATCGTAAACCGGGGTACCACTGTATTAGTCAGAGGGCTGAAGAGGGGCTGTTGAGGTGGTCTGGTCATTTAGAATGGAACAAAGTAGAATGACTTGGAGAGTGTATAAATCTGTAGGGGAAGGAAGGCGGGATAGGGGTCGTCCTCGAAAAAGTTGGAGGGAGGGGGTAAAGGAAGTTTTGTGGGCAGATCAACCAGGCTGTGATGGATATGTGGGGCAGCGGGCCTCCAGCAGCAACAGCCTGGTTGACCAGGCAAGCACCAGACGAGCCTGGCCCATGGCCGGGCTCAGAGAGTAGATACTCTCGAAACTCTTCAAAGGTATATCAAAGGTAAGGGGTTTGGACTTCCAGCAAGCATGTGTGCGCGTGTTAGATAGGAGTGAATTGAGACTAATGGTTTTTGGGACCTGACGAGCTGTTGGAGTGTGAGCAGGGTAATATTTTGTGAAGGGATTCAGGGAAATCGGTTTGCCGGACTTGAGTCCTGGAAATGGGAAGTACAATGCCTGCACTTTAAAGGAGGGGTATAAGATATTGGCAGTTTGGAGGGATGTCTAAACTGTCGTATCTGAGCGCCTCTGCAAAGACAGTGATTATGTATCAGTGATGGTGAAAGTGTTGAATGATAATTAATTTTTTTTTATCTATTTGGGTTATCCTGCCTCAGTGGGACATGGCCGACGTGTTAAAAATACAGTGGACCCCCGGTTATCGGCCATAATTAGTTCCAAAATGCTGTTCAAGTGCCGTTACTGAATGAATTTGTTCCCATAAGGAATAATGTATATTAGATTAGTCAGTTTAGACCCCCAAAAATATATTTACAAAAGCACTTACAAAAATACACTTACATAATTGTTCGAGTTGAAAGCAGTACGATATCTGGGGGTCCACTGTAATAATTATAATAATATATTTTTATTTCTTCAAGTACATGTTCAAGGTATACAGGCCTAGCTGACATCAGTGACACTACTATATAGAAAGCCGCTTGTTATGCAGAACATTTCGGGCAAATTAGGTCAGTTTTATCCTAGGATGCGACACACTTCAGTTGACTAACTCCCAGGTACCCATTTTGCTGATGGGGAACATAGATAACCGGTGTAAGGAAATGCGCCCAATATTTCTACCCTCGCCGGGAATCTAATCCAGACCCTCGCTGTGTGAAGCTAGAGCTTTCGTCACCAGGTCACGGGGTATAGAAATTAAGATTGAGTGGGTCTTCCTAGAGTAAAATTCAGTGCTGAGGAGGGGATGTTCAGGTAGTTTGAGCATTTAAAGGGGATGGAAGAGGATAAAATAACAAAGGGTGTATGACTCTGTTGTAGGAGGGGTACGGTCATCCCAGGAAATGTTGGAGAGAAGGGGTAAAGGAAGCTTTGAGTTTTAGGGGCTTGAGCATCCAGCAAGCTTGTCTAATTATGTTAGATAGAATTGAATGGAGACAAGTGGTTTTTATTGGATGTGCTGTTGGAATGGGACCTAAGTAACTTTTATAGAGATTCGGGGAAACTGGTTTCCTCAACATGAATCTCAGAAGTGGGAAGGGAAGTGCCTGCACTCTGCAGGTGTGAGGATGTTTCAATAAGGGGATAAATTGATTGTGATGTCAGCACACTTGTGGTGAGACGTTTGAATGAAGGATGGTGAATGTGTTTCCATTTTTTTTTTTTGGGGGGGGGGAGAGGTTCACCCTTCCCTAGTGGGAAGATGGCTGTTGAGGTAAAGACAAATAATATTTTTTAGTTTGTTTATATTCATAAAACTTTCCCTTAAAATATTTCATACTAATCAGTAAATAACCAATGCATATTTCTTATATAGTAATGTTTTGACTTTCAGGTATTTATTAAGATTTGGAAGAATGAAGGACCATTAACACTTTACAAAGGTTTAACACCAACCTTACTTGGAGTGATACCATATGCTGGCACAAGTTTTGCCATATATGAAACTCTCAAGAAAAAATTTAAAGGTACAGTCCATAAATTTTTAAAATTTCAATGATTAAAATAATTGAATGTCATATTTTAGTTATAAGGCTTGTCTTCCCATTTAAATCCTTTTATAATAAGTTGGTTGAAAATGAGGTTTTGTAAGTCTCTGCTATAACTTTTCAGCTTTCCCTGTTAAATATGTAAAACACAATTTCTCATTAACTAGCAATTTGTTAATTTGTGTAAATAGGAAAACACAGAAGTAGATGCTGTGAATTGCCCTTAATAGTTGACAGAATGCTAGGTAGAGGCAGCTTTAAATCCATGAGAATGAAATTTGACAGGTAAGGAAAATTTTAAGCAGCTTTGCAAGTTGTTAAAAAAAAAAAAGAATCAGTAGTACCAGATAGTTCTAAGAATTGCAAGATGGTTGATACCATACTCCAAGGTAGACCCTTCAAGGGAGGTACCCTGATGTCAATGAGGGGCTCTTGGTTCAAGAAATTGGGCATATCCTCCCTTTCTTTGGATTAAACCTGATTGCCTCTCACTCACAATGGCCTATATTATCATTACAGGTTTAGCACTTCCCCTGATTAAAATCGTATATTTTCAATTCAATTTCAACACGCCGGCCCTCTCCCACCAAGGCAGAGTAACCCAAAAAAGAGGGTGTGTAAAGGAAGAAAAGTTGAAAGTGAACATAGATAAGAGTAAGGTGATGAGGGTATCAAACGAGTTACATAAAGAAAATTGGATATCACTTCAAATTCAAATTTTTATTTCCTTCCAAGTTTACATTGAGATTATGTAATTACAATAATGAGTTGCAGTGCAAAGAGAGCCACTAGCATGCCATGGCATTATGGGCAGACTAAATTTAATGACTTACAGACTACTTAATTCTACTAGAGAAATTGATCATACAGTGGACCCCCGGTTTTCATGATGCTCCAAACTCGAACAATTATGCAAGTGTATTTTTGTAAGTGCTTTTGTAAGTGTATTTTTTGGGGTCTAAAAGGACTAATCTAATTTACATTATTCCTTATGGGAATAAATTCGTTTGGTAACTGCACTTGAACAGCATTCTGGAACAAAAAAATCACGAAAACTGGGGGTCCCCTGTATATATATATATCCTAGGTAGTAGGTTGGTAGACAGCAACCGCCCAGGGAGGTACTACCGTCCTGCCAAGTGAGTGTAAAATGAAAGCCTGTAATTGTTTTACATGATGGTAGGATTGCTGGTGTCTCTTTTTCTGTCTCATAAACATGCAAGATTTCAGGTATGTCTTGTTACTGCTACTTAGACTTAGGTCACACTACACATTCATGTACAAGCATATATATATATTTTTTTTTTTTTTTTCTCAACAAGTCGGCCGTCTCCCACCGAGGCAGGGTGACCCAAAAAGAAAGAAAATCCCCAAAAAGAAAAAACTTTCATCATCATTCAACACTTTCACCACACTCATACATAATCACTGTCTTTGCAGAGGAGCTCAGATACTACAGCTGAGAAAAGTCCCTCCCAGCTGTCACTATCTCAGACCCCTCCTTTCCCTGAATCCCTTCACACAATGTTACCCTGCTCACACTCCAACAGATCGTCATGTCCCAAAAACCATTCGTCTCCATTCACTCCTATCTAACACGCTCACACATGCTTGCTGGAAGTCCAAGCCCTCGCCCACAAAACCTCCTTTACCCTTCCCTCCAACCTTTTCTAGGACGACCCCTACCCCGCCTTCCTTCCCCTACAGATTTATACGCTCTCCAAGTCATTCTACTTTGATCCATTCTCTCTAAATGACCAAACCACCTCAACAACCCCTCTTCAGCCCTCTGACAAATACTTTTAGTAACTCCACACCTTCTCCTAATTTCCACATTCCGAATTTTCTGCATAATATTTACACCACACATTGCCCTTAGACAGGACATCTCCACTGCCTCCAGCCTCCTCCTCGCTGCAGCATTTGCAACCCATGCTTCACACCCATATAAGAGTGTTGGTACCACTATACTTTCGTACATTCCCTTCTTTGCCTCCATGGATAACGTTTTTGTCTCCACAGATACCTCAATGCACCACTCACCTTTTTCCTTCATCAATTCTATGGTTAACCTCATCCTTCATAAACCCATCTGCTGACACATCAACTCCCAAATATCTGAAAACATTTACTTCTTCCATAATCCCTCTCTCCAATGTGATATCCAATTTTTCTTTATTTAAATCGTTTGATACCCTCATCACCTTACTCTTATCTATGTTCACTTTTAACTTTCTACCTTTACACACTCTCCCAAACTCGTCCACTAACCTTTGCAACTTTTCTTTAGAATCTCCCATAAGCACAGTATCATCAGCAAAAAGTAACTGTGTCAACTCCCATTTGCATTTAATTCTCCATAATTTAATCCACTCCTCTCCCCAACACCCTAGCATTTACTTCTTTTACAACCCCATCTATAAATATATTAAACAACCATGGTGACATTACACAACCCTGTCTAAGACCTACTTTTACCGGGAAGTAATCTCCCTCTCTCCTACACACCCTAACCTGAGCCTCACTATCCTCATAAAAACTCTTTACAGCCTTCAGTAACTTACTACCTATTCCATACACTTGCAACATTTGCCACATTGCTCCCTATCCACTCTATCATATGCCTTTTTAAATCCATAAATGCAATAAAAACTTCTCTACCTTTATCTAAATACTGTTCACATATATGCTTCACTGTAAACACTTGATCTACACATCCCCTACCCACTCTAAAGCCTCCTTGCTCATCTGCAATCCTACTCTCTGTCTTACCTCTAATTCTTTCAATAATAACCCTGCCATACACTTTACCTGGTTTACTCAGTAAACTTATTCCCCTATAATTTTTACACTCTTTTATCCCCCTTCCCTTTATATAAAGGAACTATACATGCTCGCTGCCAATCCCTAGGTACCTTCCCTCTTTCATACATTTATTAAACAAAATACCAACCACTCCAGCACTATATCCCCCTGCTTTTAACATTTCTGTCATGATTCCGTCAATTCCAGCTGCTTTACCCCCTTTCATTCTACATAATGCCTCACGCACCTCCCCCACCTCACATCCTGCTCTTCTTCACTCCTAAATGATGTTGTACCTCCCTGGCCAGTACATGAAATTATCGCCTCCCTCTTTTCATCGACATTTAAAAGTTCCTCAAAATATTCCCGCCATCTACCCAATACCTCCAGCTCCCCATCTACTAACTCCCTACTCTGTTTTTAACTGACAAATCCATTCGTTCCCTAGGCTTTCTTACCTTGTTTATCTCACTCCAAAATTTTTCTTGTTTTCAGCAAAATTTCTTGACAGAGCCTCTCCCGTTCTTTCATCCGCTCTTCTTTGCACTCTCTCACCACTCTCTTCACCTTTCTTTTACTCTCCATATACTCTGCTCTTCTACTAACACTTCTGTTTTGTAAAAACCTCTCATAAGCTACCTTTTTCTCTTTTATCACACCGTTTACTTCTTCATTCCACCACTCACTCCTCTTTCCTCCTGCACCCACCCTCCTATAACCACAAACTTCTGCCCCACATTCTAATACTGCATTTTTAAAACTATCCCAACTCTCTTCAATCCCCCACTACTCCTACTTGCACTAGCCCACCTTTCTGCCAATAGTTGCTTATATCTCACCCTAACTTCCTCCTCCCTTAGTTTATACACTTTTACCTCTCTCTTACTTGCTGTTGCCATTTTCCTTTTGTCCCATCTACCTTTTACTCTAACTGTAGCTACAACCAAATAATGATCTGATATATCTGTTGCCCCTCTATAAACATGTACATCCTGAAGCCTACTCATCAACCTTTTATCCACCAATACATAATCCAACAAACTACTTTCCTTACGTGCTATATCATACCTTGTATATTTATTTATCCTCTTTTCATAAAATATGTATTACTTATTACCAAACCTCTTTCTACACATAGCTCAATTAATGGCTCCCCATTTACATTTACCCCTGGCACCCCAAATTTACCTACTACTCCATCCACAACATTTTTACCCACTTTAGCATTAAGATCCCCAACCACAATTACTCTCTCACTTGGTTCAAAACTCCCACACACTCACTCAACATTTCCCAAAATCTCTCTCTCTTCTACACTTCTCTCTTCTCCAGGTGCATAAACACTTACTATAACCCACTTTTCACATCCAACCTTTATTTTACTCCACATAATCCTTGAATTTATACATTTATATTATAGAAAGTTAAAAGTGAACATAGATAAGAGTAAGGTGATGAGGGTATCAAACGATTTAAATAAAGAAAAATTGGATATCACATTGGAGAGAGGGATTATGGAAGAAGTAAATGTTTTCAGATATTTGGGAGTTGATGTGTCAGCAGATGGGTTTATGAAGGATGAGGTTAACCATAGAATTGATGAAGGAAAAAAGGTGAGTGGTGCATTGAGGTATCTGTGGAGACAAAAACGTTATCCATGGAGGCAAAGAAGGAATGTACGAAAGTATAGTGGTACCAACACTCTTATATGGGTGTGAAGCATGGGTTGCAAATGCTGCAGCGAGGAGGAGGCTGGAGGCAGTGGAGATGTCCTGTCTAAGGGCAATGTGTGGTGTAAATATTATGCAGAAAATTCAGAATGTGGAAATTAGGAGAAGGTGTGGAGTTACTAAAAGTATTTGTCAGAGGGCTGAAGAGGGGTTGTTGAGGTGGTTTGGTCATTTAGAGAGAATGGATCAAAGTAGAATGACTTGGAGAGCGTATAAATCTGTAGGGAAGGAAGGCGGGGTAGGGGTCGTCCTAGAAAAGGTTGTAGGGAAGGGGTAAAGGAGGTTTTGTGGGCGAGGGCTTGGACTTCCAGCAAGCATGTGTGAGCGTGTTAGATAGGAGTGAATGGAGACGAATGGTTTTGGGACATGACGATCTGTTGGAGTGTGAGCAGGGTAACATTTGTGAAGGGATTCAGGAAACCAGTTAATTGATTTAGTTGGACTTGAGTCCTGGAAATGGGAAGTACAATGCCTGCACTTTAAAGGAGGGGTCTGAGATAGTGACAGCTGGGAGGGACTTTTCTCAGCTGTAGTATCTGAGCTCCTCTGCAAAGACAGTGATTATGTATGAGTGTGGTGAAAGTGTTGAATGATGATGAAAGTTTTTTCTTTTTGGGGATTTTCTTTCTTTTTGGGTCACCCTGCCTCGGTGGGAGACGGCCGACTTGTTGAAAAAAAAAAAAAAAAAAAAAAAAATTCCTTCTTTACCTGCCATAACTGATTATTCAACATTATTGCCACTCCTTCTTTAGCTCTAACTCACACACACACCCCTCTGGGTTTTCTTCTATTTTCTTACTAGTTCTTGTTCTAATTTCCTCTTATCTCCATGGGGAAGTGGAACGGAATTCTTCCTCCATAAGCCATGCGTGTCGTAAGAGGCGACTAAAATGCCGGGAGCAAGGGGCTAGTAACCCCTTCTGTATATATTACTAAATGTAAAAGAAGAAACTTTCGTTTTTCCTTTAGAGCCACCCTGCCTCGGTGGGAAACGGCCGACATGTTGAAAGAAGAAGAAAGATATATATATATCCTAGGTACGTAGTAGGTTGGTAGACAGCAACTGCCCAGGGAGGTACTACCATCCTGCCAAGTGAGTGTAAAACGAAAGCCTGTAATTGTTTTACATGATGGTTGGATTGCTGGTGTCTTTTTTCTGTCTCATAAACATGCAAGATTTCAGGTATATCTTGCTACTTCTACTTACACTTAGGTCACACTACACATTCATGTACAAGCATATAGTATATACACACCCCTCTGGGTTTTCTTCTACATATTTTCTTACTAGTTCTTGTTCTTATTTCCTCTTATCTCCATGGGGAAGTGGAACAGAATTCTTCCTCCGTAAGCCATGCGTGTCGTAAGAGTCGACTAACATGCCGGGAGCAAGGGGCTAGTAACCCCTTCTCCTGTATACATTACTAAAGTTAAAAAGAGAAACTTTTGTTTTTCATTTTGGGCCACCCTTCCTCGGTGGGAAACGGCCGACGTGTTGAAAGAAAGAAAAGGGCGAGTTTGGAGTGTTCGAATAGCGAGGGTCCACTGTATATATATATTTTTTTTTTTTTTACTTTTAGCTTATTCTGAGAGAGACAAGCCAAATCCCTTAGAAAGAATGATGTTTGGTGCTGTGGCTGGTATAATTGGCCAGTCCTCGTCGTATCCTCTAGATATTGTTCGGAGACGTATGCAGACTGCTAATGTTACTGGCAATGGAAATTCCTACAAAACTATAATGGGAACACTTGCTAAAGTGTACAGGTAAGATGTACTGTTTTACATTTGGGAAAATTTTCCTTTATATTACCTTGGTACATTAAACAGTGATATGTATTGTATAGAATATATTTAGGCATCAAAAAATAATTTGCTGTGCAATAAGACTATTTAGCATTCAGTTAACTTCAACTTGGAATTGAATGGGATATTTTACCATCTTTTACCAGTGCTTGTTTTTTAACCAAGAAAGCTTCCAACATCCAAAGTTGGTGCCGAGTTCAGGGATTATTAAAAGAATCCAGACTTTCAAAAAACTGCAAGACTAGGCCTTGGTTTAACTAATGGTTCTGTTCAACCAGCTGTTGAAATGAAGGTTCCAGCTGACCAATTGAGACTAGTTCCATTCCTGTAATTGGTACTAAATGAAAAAAAAAAATCTAAAATGAACTGAAGAACATTTGGGAGAAATAGAGCTACATTCCTCTGATGCCCAAAATTGGCAAACAAATTTGTTTCTTGTAGAAAGAACAAAAGACAATACTGTGACTGGAACAATACACAAATAACCTGCACATTATTTGTGTATTTTTTCTTGTAATAGTAAAAAAATGGTAGTAATAGTCGGTGGATGTAGTGATGTATATAATTTAATATACAGTAATACTTATGGTTACAAAGGTTATATAAATATTTCTTGCCATAAATTATGGTTACTGATGTATGTTGATAATTTTGAAAGGAGTGGAGAGGTGGAAGGTTGTGAATAGTTGGCCGAGGCTCTTTCACTGATGTCGATGGTTGTACTGGAGTACCAAGGATTTCTGAAATGTATCTATGATTTGTTTAACCCTTCAGTACTTTATACAGCTGTTGGTAAGGTATCAGCTGCTTCAAACCCTATTTCAGAGCAGTGCTTCTAGATTTGTTAGGGTTCTCTTCAGAGAAAAATGTCTGCAATTTTTTTTTTTTTTTTTCAACAAGTCGGCTGTCTCCCACCGAGGCAGGGTGATCCAAAAAGAAAGAAAAAATCCCCCAAAAGAAAATACTTTCATAATCATTCAACACTTTCACCACACTCGTACATAATCACTGTCTTTGCAGAGGCGCTCAGATACGACAGCTGAGAATAGTCCCTCCCAGCTGTCACTATCCCAGACCCCTCCTTTAAAGTGCAGGCATTGTACTTCCCATTTCCAGGACTCAAGTCAAACTAAATCAATTAACTGGTTTCCCTGAATCCCTTCACAAAATGTTACCCTGCTCACACTCCAACAGCTCGTCAGGTCCCAAAAACCATTCGTCTCCATTCACTCCTATCTAACACACTCTCACATGCTTACTGGAAGTCCAAGCCCCTCTCCCACAAAACCTCCTTTACCCCCTCCCTCCAACCTTTTCTAGGACGACCCCTACCCCGCCTTCCTTCCCCTACAGATTTATTCGCTCTCCAAGTCATTCTACTTTGATCAATTCTCTCTAAGTGACCAAACCACCTCAACAACCCCTCTTCAGCCCTCTTGACAAATACTTTTAGTAACTCACACCTTCTCCTAATTTCCACATTCCAAATTTTCTGCATAATATTTACACCACATATTGCCCTTAGACAGGACATCTCCACTGCCTCCAGCCGCCTCCTCGCTGCAGCAAAAATAATTTCCTCCAATTCAGCAAGGAAATTTCTTGTAGCTGGGTGGTCAGCAGAAGGACTTTCACCAGAAAATGTAATATGCAATAGGTTGTGCAGTTTGAACTTGTGGCACCAGCCTATACTAAACCACACTTGTTCAGGCCTTCCTTCTTCAACACAGTTTTATAGTACTCCAAGGTTTCTTCCATAATTAAAATGAAATTAAGTGGGACACCTTTCTTGGTTTACTTCTCAATCCATTTTTTAATAACAAGGGTTTCTATGATGTAGTTTATACAATGTTAATTACTTGAATGTCCGTTGTATCCTGTACTCCACTTTACAGATATAGGTTTGCTGTGTTTGCCTTTTCAGGTGGTCACAATCTGAGTTACTCATTACACAGGCTCTTATCTTTTCATTCCATTTAATTGAATGAACTGATGCTTCATTGAGTGAGACCATAGGTTCGTGCCATCTCCATCACACATGTAACACTCAAGATTGTCTAGGATATTTTCAGAATGCAGACTTTCATGCTTAAGCTGCTTCTTGTCACTTCCAGCATCACTTGCATTCCTCTTGGGTGCCATGGTTACTATTCAGACATGACACGAGATATGATGAAAAGATAAAAAATATTCACTAACAAAGCTGAGTATGGTATGGGGTATGTATGCATGGAGAACCAAAGCATTGGAGGTTGTGACTAGGCCTCCCCCATAAAGACAATGGCTTGACCCATAGGTTGGATGCAAGGCAGAGGAGAAAGCTCCTGCAGCATTCCATATTTTCAAACTAAATTTATACCATCATAAACTAACATCACAGCATGGTGATCAAGAAAATGCCCCACTATTTTCAACAGTCGTATAGCGAAAACGTAATAATAAATCGTGTCTTAATCGATGGCCTAATGTAAATAAAAATTTTTGCTATAATGCCTGACAGTTAACCAGTTAAGTTATAAAATACATTTCATAATTTACTGCATTGTTTATAACTTACAGTACATATATTTGAATGATTTTCTTTTACAGGGAAGAAGGGCTGTATCATGGACTCTATAAAGGTCTTTCTTTGAACTTCATTAAAGGACCAATTGCTGTGGGCATCAGTTTCTCCACATTTGATACACTTAAATTATCTCTAGAACAAATTCTGATAAGTAGATAGCAGCTTTATTTGTACACATTTGAAATATGTTGAATTGGTTGATAAACTAAATTTTCTGCCAAAAATGTAAACTAATTATGTGTGCAGTCTTAAATTTAGTCACTTTGGCATTTAGAAACCATTAATATTTCAAGTTCATGGCAGTGAATGAGAAGTTATGGTAAAGGAAATTAACTTCTTGCATTGGACCAAATGTGCAATCACTTTTTTAAGTATTTTTTTAATATAGGTGACTTAGTGTTACTGCTAAGCTGTAATTTATATGCAGTGTGTATATTTTTTAACACATTGGCTGTTTTTCTCACCAAGACAGGTGATCCAAAGAAAAACATTCACCCTTACGTCCTATCTATCTGTATTCACTATTGCAATAGCTGAGCACTACTGGCAGATTTAGTTCCTAATTTTTTTAGTATTACTGCCTGAAATAATGTATTTCCATATTGTATATACAGGTATCTAAGAGGTAGTGTGTATGCATATTGCATTGATAAATATGCAAGATTAAAAAGTTGTCAGTATTCTTAAAACATGTATAGATGCACACCATTCATTTTTGTATAACACTGTGTTTTAGAATATTGATAGAAAGGTTATGTTGAGTAGTCTCCAGTTGTCCTGATAAAAAAAAAAAATGTTGGACAGGGCAGTGAAATAAGATAACACGGAAGGAGTAAATTATCTAAAAAAATGCTGAGATTTGTTAAATATTTTGTTAGTCACTGTGGAAAATATATATTAGTATATAAGAGATTATATATTACTTTTAAGTAGTAAAATTTACAAAGGTAAATTCAGTTAAATATAATGGTAGGGAAAAATATTAGAGCTAGGTAAATTATGCTATTTAAAAGTTTTATGACAATTATGATAAAAGTAGTATAAAAATAAATCCCAATGTCTTTCATTCAAAGAATGTTTAATGCAGTTTTATGTCTACCAACCTTGCTTCATTTTCTTGCAAGCCAAGGATATGCAGCCTAACAAACAGGTCAGCATGTGGGTACTGGTAAAACATTGCAAATACAGTCTCTCCTCACTTAGCAATGACTTGGACTTACGACGGGCTCTCTGACCAGTCTGCATACCTAAATTATGTATATTAGAGCTGATTTCCTCTATTCTGTTTTATTACAATATACATACACTACTGTATAAACATTTAAAAATATACTAAAAATGTTATAAATGGTGCAAGGGTGACATTAACCAATTAACTGTCCAAACGTAGATCTACTTTGTTACCGCTAGCGCTCCAAATGTAGATCATTTATTTTTCCTGCCTCCAAATTTGGCACGCTTGGCCTGAGATGCCTGGTCAGCATGGAATGGGTCTTAACACTCGGTGTGCAGTATTAAAAAAATCTGGGACCACTTAGTACCTTGTGGGAGCACCAGTTCAGTTGAGCGCCTGCTAGAGCAAACAGCGCAGCAAACACCAGGGATTCACTGATGTCATATTAACACTCCCCTTTTAAGAGAAAAGTGATGTTGACCCCAAGTTTAGTGGCTTTGAGGTGGATGTGGCCACAAGTGGTCGAGGAAATATCAAAAACTTCGATAATGACCAATGTGCAACATCCTTTCAATTTTGGTACCACTGGTAGTGTCATCCTGCCAGAATGTCCTATAACCTATGCCCTAAGTAAAGAGAAACAATTCTGGAATGTGTAATACGTGTTCGGCAAGCTGGCTGGCTGATTGACTTTGGCTGTCTCTATCTGTCTCTGTATCTCACAGGTACACAAATACAATTAGTGTAAATTACCTACCTAGGATAACCCAGAAAATCCAGACAAAGTGCTATACTGTGCTTGTAGATATAATTCATAATAAGTATGACTGGTATGTAATACGCATTTTCACTTGTTCAGGAATCAGATGTGACTACTCTGCATCGTGTGTAATACCTGTTGGTTCATGAGTGGCTCTCTTGAGACAGAAAGACAGATAAGCAGAGACAGATAGAGAGCTAGACAAACAGACATGTTTGTGTAACAGTGAAATCAAATAAAGCCAAGGCAGTGCACGATCATCAAATGTCACTCTACTGCTACCCTGTCAGCAGTGGAGTGACACTCGTCTTACACCATGCTTCAAGGAGTTTTATATATACTCCAGCATGTCTAAATCATTGCTGGGACCTATAAATACTATGTATATATTTCTAGACAATAGTATGTGACCAAGGTAGGTGAAAATGTTCACCTGTCAGTGTGTTTGTGACTATTCGAGTACCATTTCAGTACCTAATATTAGTGTCAGAACAAAGATTGGCTATGAAATCAAAAGAACTACTACAAATTGTTCCAGTATCTGTTCGCCATATTCTGTTGGACTGCCCACTCTATCAACGAGCACGCAGAATTTACCTCCAACGTCGTCTTCACTCTGCTGTCCTTTCTTTACCTTCCCTTCTTGCTGATGGGCCCTCCTTTAATCCTGACTCTCTCATTGACTTTTTGACAGCAACTGATTTACTACACATACTCTGAATATTATGCCTCTAGCACTCCCCTCAGTTCCTTCTACCTCAATCTCTTGCTACCCTCTATCCCTGCACTATCCACTGCCCCGCTGCACTCCATAACCTACTAATCGCCCTCTCCCTCGAACTACCCATTCTCCCTGCCCTGCCCTGCTGTGCTGTATGACCCTTGTGGTTTAGAACTTCTTTAGACTATATAATAATACTACAAATTGTAAATTATCATAACATAAAAATTATATAAATTAAAAAAATGAGAAAAAAAAGGTATATTGGCATCACTTCTGCAAGCGGCAGGACTCCATGTTGCCGTCACATGAGCATCCAGTGCCAACTTCGTGGTCTTATATCTCAGTAAGTACTGTTCCTAAATTTTTTTTTCCTATTACATGTAGAAAAATTATTATTTTTTATTTTTTATTAACACATCGGCCGATTCCCACCAAGGCAGGGTGGCCCGAAAAAGAAAAACTTTCATCATCATTCACTCCATCACTGTCTTGCCAGAAGGGTGCTTTACACTACAGTTATAAAACTGCAACATTTACACCCCTCCTTCAGAGTGCCGGCACTGTACTTCCCATCTCCAGAACTCAAGTCCGGCCTGCCGGTTTCCCTGAATCCCTTCATAAATGTTACTTTGCTCACACTCCAACAGCACGTCAAGTATTAAAAACCATATGCCTCCATTCACTCCTATCAAATACGCTCACACATGCTTGCTGGAAATCCAAGCCCTCGCACACAAAACTTCCTTTACCCCTCCTCCAACCTTTCCTAGGCCGACCCCTACCCCGCCTTCCCTCCACTACAGATTTATACACTCTCGAAGTCACTCTGTCTCGTTCCATTCTCTCTACATGTCCAAACCACCTCAACAACCCCTCCTCAGCTCTCTGGACAATCGTTTTGGTAATCCCGCACCTCCTCCTAATTTCCAAACTCCGAATTCTCTGCATTATATTCACACCACACATTGACCTCAGACATGACATCTCCACTGCCTCCAGCCTTCTCCTCGTTGCAACATTCATCACCCATGCTTCACACCCATATAAGAGCGTTGGTATAACTATACTCTCATACATTCCCTCTTTACTTCCATGGACAAGGTTCTTTGTCTCCACAGACTCCGAAGTGCTCCACTCACCCTTTTCCCTCATCAATTCTATGATTCACCTCATCCTTCATAGACCCATCCGCCGACATGTCCACTCCCAAATATCTGAATACATTCACCTCCTCCATACTCTCTCCTCCAATCTGATATCCAATCTTTCGTCACCTATTCTTTTTGTTATCCTCATCACCTTACTCTTTCCTATATTCACTTTCAATTTTCTTCTTTTACACACCCTACCAAATTCATCCACCAACCTCTGCAGCTTCTCTTCAGAATCTCCCAAAAGCACAGTGTCATCAGCAAAAAGCAACTGTGACAACTCCCACTTTGTATTTGCTTCTTTATCTTTTAGCCCAACACCTCTTGCCAAGACCCTCGCATTCACTTCTCTTACAACCCCATCTATAAATATATTGAACAACCACAGTGACATCACACATCCTTGTCTAAGGCCCACTTTTACTGGGAAATAGTCCCTTCCCTCCTACACACTCTAACCTGAGCCTCACTATCCTCATAAAAACTCTTCACTGCTTTCAGTAACCTTCCTCCTATTCCATACACCTGCAACATCTGCCACATTGCCCCCTATCTACCCTATCATACGCCTTTTCCAAATCCATAAATGCCACAAAAACATCTTTACCCTTATCCAAATACTGTTCACCTATATGTTTCACTGTAAACACTTGGTCTACACACCCCTACCTTTCCTAAAACCCCCTTGTTCATCTGCTATCCTGCTTTCTGTTTTACTCTTAATTCTTTCAATAATAACTCTACCATACACTTTACCAGGTACACTCAACAGACTTATTCCCCTATAATTTTTGCACTCTCTTTTGTCCCTTTGCCTTTATACAAAGGAACAATACACGCTCTCTGCCAATCCCTAGGTACCTTACCCTCTTCCATACATTTATTAAATAATAGCACCAACCACTCCAAAATTATATCCCCACCTGCTTTTAACATTTCTATCTTTATCCCATCAATCCCAGCTGCCTTACCCCTTTCATTCTACCCACTGCCTCACGAACTTCCCTACACCCACAACTGGCTCTTCCACACTCCTACAAGATGTTATTCCTCCTTGCCCTACACACGAAATCACAGCTTCCTGTCTTCATCAACATTTAACAAATCCTCAAAATATTCTCTCCATCTTCCCGATACCTCTAACTCTCCATTTAATAACTCTCCTCTCCTATTTTTAACTGTCAAATCCATTTGTTCTCTAGGCTTCCTCAACTTATTAATCTCATTCCAAAACTTTTTCTTATTTTCAACAAAATTTGCTGATAACATCTCACCCACTCTCTCATCTGCTCTCTTTTTACATTGCTTCACCACTCTTTTAACCTCTCTTTTCTCTCCATATACTCTTCCCTCCTTGCATCACTTCTACTTTGTAAAACCTCTCATATGCTAACTTTTTCTCCCTTACTACTCTCTTTACATCATCATTCCACCAATCGCTCCTCTTCCCTCCCGCACCCACTCGCCTGTAACCACAAACTTCTGCTGAACACTCTAACACTACATTTTTAAATCTACCCCATACATTTTCGACCCCATTGCCTACACTCTCACTAGCCCATCTATCCTCCAATAGTTGTTTATATCTTACCCTAACTGCCTCCTCTTTTAGTTTATAAACCTTCACCTCTCTTTTACTTACTGATTCTATTTTCCTTGTATCCCATCTACCTTTTACTCCCACTGTAGCTATAACTAAAAAGTGATCTGATATATCTGTAGCCCCTCTATAAACATGTACATCCTGAAGTCTACTCAACAGTCTTTTATCTATCGATATAATAGTCCAACAAACTACTGTCATTATGCCCTACATCATATCTTGTATACTTATTTATCCTCTTTTTCTTAAAATATGTATTACCTATAACTAAACCCCTTTCTATACAAAGTTCAATCAAAGGGCTCCCATTATCATTTACACCTGGCACCCCAAACTTACCTACTACACCCTCTCTGCATGTTTCTCCCACTTTAGCATTTAGGTCCCCTACCACAATTACTCTCTCATTTGGTTCAAAAGTTCCTATACATTCGCTTAACATCTCCCAAAATCTCTCTCTCTCCTCTACACTCCTCTCTTCTCCAGGTGCATACACGCTTATTATGACCCACTTTTCGCATCCGACCCTTATTTTAATCCACATAATCCTTGAATTTACACATTTATATTCCCTCTTTTCCTTCCATAACTGATCCTTCAACATTATTGCTACCCCTTCCTTAGCTCTAACTCTCTCAGATACTCCTGACTTAATCCCATTTATTTCTCCCCACTGAAACTCGCCTACCCCTTCAGCTTTGTTTCGCTTAGGGCCAGGACATCCAACTTCTTTTCATTCATAACATCGGCAATCATCTCTTTCTTATCATCCGCACTACATCCACGCACATTCAGACAACCCAATTTTATAAAGTTTTTCTTCTTCTCGTTTTTAGTAGATTTGTACAGGAGAAGGGGTTACTAGCCCATTGCTCCTGGCATCTTAGTCGCCTCATACGACACGCATGGCTTACGGAGGAAAGATTCTTTTCCACTTCCCCATGGACAATAGAGAAAATAAAAGGAACAAGAGCTATTAAGAAAAAGAAGAAAAACCTAGATGTGTGTATGTATATATATGCATGTGTATGCCAGTGTAGTGTGACCTAAAGTGTAAGTAGAAGTAGCTAGATATACCTGTTATCCAGCGTGTTTATGAGACAGAAAAAAGACACCAGCAATCCTACCATCATGTAAAACAGTTTCAGGTTTCTGTTTCACAGTCACCTGGCAGGACGGTAGTACCTCCCTGGGTGGTTGCTGTCTACCAACCTACTACCTTTAGAAAAAATGCCCTCTTTATTTTAATAATTTTTTTTTTTAAATATTTGGAGCGCTGGGCGAGAGAACATAGATCTATGTTTGGACAGTTAAGGGGTTAAACCAATATCAAAGATGGTTGACATAAACCCACTACCATTATAGTGTGCTCCTCATTTAGTGACAAATTTGTTTACCAATGTGGTACAGTGGACCCCCGGTGTTCGTGATTTATTCATTCCAGAATGCTGTTCAAGTGCCGTTACCAGACGAATTTGTTCCCATAAGGAATAATGTAAATTAGACTAGTCCTTTTAGACCCCCAAATATACACTTACAAAAGCACTTACAAAAATACTTACATAATTGTTCGAGTTCGGAGCATCACAAACACCGGGGGTTCACTGTATTAGGAACGAAACTCCATTAAGTGAGGAGAGGCTGTAATGTGTATTACCAGTCTTCAATACTCTTAATTGTTAAGAATGACTTAAGCCTCTATTATCTTTATTTCTAATAGTACTGAAGGGAAATGAATTATTCTTTGAAACAACATCTGTCTTTTATCCATTTATAATCATGTGTTATGCTCTATGTTATGCTCTACCTGAAGCACTACATAGGAAAATAAATATATCGAATCTCCCTAACATTTAGCACCTAGATTTTCAATGCTGAAACTCAAATACATAGTTTTCAAGACATTTACTAAAAGAAATTTTAATCTTATGATGGGTATAAAAGTAAAACAGTTGCTACTTTCATATTTTTTTCTACACAAATAACCCGCATATAGAAGAGAGGAGCTTACGACGACGTTTCGGTCCGACTTGGACCATTTACAAAGTCACACTAACAAAAAGGAGAGGGAGGGAGTTTATATAGAGGCAAGCCGACAGGGGAGGGAACAAGAGAGTGGAGGAGTAATAGTGGTAGTAGTAGTGGTGGAGTCAGTCAAATACTGAGAGGAGCACTGCAAGGGAGCTAGCGGCCCACATAGGGTAGGGGCAAGAGCACAGAGGGGGAAAAAGATTAATAAACCACAGAAACAAGGCAAAATAAAGAAAACACAGAAGAGGAAAGGGGAAGAGGAAGAAGGAAAAAAAGAATCGGGTTAAGTCACGGGTGTACTGAAGTTTGGAGCATTTAACAACGTACAGTGGTACCTCGGTTAACGATATTTTTTCGTTCCAGAATGCTGTTCAAGTGCCATTACCAAATGAATTTATCCCCATAAGGAATAATGTAAAATAGACTAGTCCTTTTAGATCCCCAAAAATACACTTACAAAAGCATTTAAAAAAATAAAATTACATAAAAGGGCGAGTTTGGGGACCATCGTTAACCGAGGTACCACTGTAATGGGAAAGGAAAGCATCAACAGAGACAAAGCCAGGACTCGGATTCATACAAGGAAAGTTGTGTATAAGGGAGGATTCAACAAGACGGCGACTGTGAAAGTTGGATGTAGGGTAAACAGTTTTAGCAGAAGACCAATCAATAGGATGACTGTGATCTCTGACATGACAGAAAAGAGCATTATTGGTGTGACCTTGTAAATGGTCCAAGTCGGACTGAAAAGTCGTCTTAAGCTCCTCTCTTCTATATGCGGGTTATTTGTGTATTGTTCCAGTCACGGTGTTGTGCCTTTTTTTTTTTTTTTTGTTATATATTTTCTCAGTAATCCTCTCGCCTTTCACAAAAGATGGCTATACAGTAAATGTTTCCTTTAGCAATAATCGAAATGGTCAGTCTCTTTCCTTCAGACTGATATTTGTAGAAAAACACGCAGTCGTCATACCTCGGTTAACGATGGCGTCGGATAGCTGATAAATTCGGTTAGCGATACATTTTTACATCAAAATATTGACTCCATTTACGATGATTGATTCGGTTTACGATATTCGTCCCAGACGCGTCCGCGTGGCGCCCAGCTGTGCGGGCACTCCAGGGAGCGTCAGTGTGTTATTGTTTACAAGTGAGCGACCACCACCCACGCATTCATATCAGTATATTGCCATTATTCCACTGTTTTTAGTGCTTGCAACTGCTAAATAAGCTACCATGGGTCCAAAGGAAGCTCCTAGTGCCAGCCCTGTGATAGTGTAGCATTCATGCAGGGAGTGTAGCAGGCATGCAGGGAGTGTGGCATTAAAAGAAAAAAGCCAGTAACCCCAGAAAAGAACTTGCCACCTGCAGTGTTAATGGAAGGGGATTCCCCTTCCAAACACTAGCATACTATACTCCATCCTTTCCCGTCCTCCACACATCAACAACTCTTCAATAAATGTAAGTGACATGTTATTGTACTATATTTACATGTATTTCTTTAATGTTCATTAAATTGTGTATTATTT
>WNWK01020178.1:7500-36342 GCA_009830355.1 Cherax destructor | reverse complement strand
GGGGAAGAGGAAGGGAACGAGGGAAAAAAGGGGGGAAGGGGGGGGGGGGGCGGGGAAGGGAAAAGGGAAAAGGGGGGAAGAGGGAGGAAGGGGCAGGGAAGAGGAAAGGGGCGGGGGAAAGGGGAAAAAGGGGGGAAGAGGGGGAAAAAGGGGCGAGGGAAAGGAAGGGGGGGGGGGGAAAAAGGAAGAGAACAGGGAGCAAGAGGTAAGGGGGGAATTGGGAGGAAGATGGAACGAGGGAAGAGGGAAGAGGGAAGGGGGGAAGGGGGGCAAGAGGGAACGAGGAAGGGGGGAAAGAGGGAAGGGGGAAAGGGGGGAGCAAGGGGGAAAAGGGAAGGGGAGCAAGAGGAACGAGGAAGAGGGAGCAAGAGGAACGGGGAAAGGGAGCAAGAGGGAAGGGGGGAAGAGGGGAAAAGAGGAACGGGGGAAAGGGGGGAAAAAGAGGGAAGGGGGGAAGAGGAAGCAAGAGGGAAGGGGGGAAGAGGGAAAAAGGGAACGGGGAAGAAAAAAAGGGGAAGGGGGGAAAAGGGAAAAAGGGGGAACGAGGGAAGAGGAAAAAGGGGGAACAGGGAAGAGGGAGCAAGGGGGAACGAGGGAAAGGGAGCAAGAGGGAACGAGGGAAGAGGGAGAAAGGGGGAACGAGGAAGGGGAGCAAGAGGGAAGGGGGGAAGGGGGGAAAAAGAGGGAAGGGGGAAGGGGGGAAAAAGAGGGAAGGGGGGAAGGGGGGAGCAAGAGGGAACGAGGGAAGAGGGAAAAGGGAAGGGGGAAAGGGGGGAGCAAGAGGAAGAGGAAGAGGGAAAAAGGGGGAACGGGGGAAGGGGAGAAGGGAAGGGGGGAAGGGGGGAGCAAGGGGAAGGGGGGAAGGGGGGAGCAAGAGGGAACGAGGGAAGACACACTGGCATGCAAATATACCTGTATAAAACCACGGGGTGTCACAGGTGTCAGTGTTACACATGTCAGTGCCCCACAGGTGTGTCATGTCACACAGGTGTGTCAGTGTCAAAGGTGTGTCGTGTCACACAGGTGTCAGTGTCACACGGGTGTCACGTAGGTGCCAGTGTCATACAGGTGCCAGCCCCCGTGTTAGTTTTCACAGGTATCAATGTCACAGGTGTTTTTCCAGATGCCAGTTACACAGGTGTCAGTTACACATGTATCAGTGCCCCCGGGTGTCACGTAGGTAAGTGTAAAAGGTGTCAGTGTCCCGGTGTTAGTGTCACACAGGTGTCAGTGTCACACAGGTATCAGTGTTACAGGTGTCTTTTACACCTGTGGCTGTGTTACACTGTGACAGATAAGTGTTACACTGGTGGCAGATAGTGTTACACTGTGTAGAAAATACAGAGTTACACTGTGTTAGTGTTTGATATATGTTACACTTTTAGCTGATATGTTACACTATGTAGTGATAGTGCCTGTGTAACTGATAGTGTTACACTTTAGCTGATAGTGTTACACTGATGGCTGATAGTGTTACACTGTATGGCTGATAGTGTTACAATGTGTGTGGGCTGATAGTTTACACTGTGTGTGTGGCTGATAGTGTTACATTGTGTGTGTGGCTGATAGTTTCATTTGTGTGGGTAATGTTACACTGTGTAGTGATAGTGTTACACTGTAGCTGATAGTGTTACACTTTTAGCTGATATGTTACAGTGTAGTGATAGTGTTACACTGTGTGTGTGGGGTTGATAGTGTTACACTGTGTATGGTTATATTTTACATTGTATCCTGTCAGTGTTACACTGTGTGTGCCTGATACAGTGTTACAATGTGTGTGTCTAAAAATGTTACACTGTGTGTGCCTGATACAGTGTTACAATGTGTTTTCTGATCAGTTACACTGTGTGTGCCTGATACCGTGTTACACTGTGGGGCCTGATACAGTGTTACACTGTGTGCCATCGTTTACACTGTGCGTGTCTGATACAGTGTTCACGTTTATACAGCGTTACAGTTTGTTGTGCGTTTACACTGTGTTGATACAGTGTTACACTGTCTGTACAGTGTTACACGGTCTGATACAGTGTTACATGGTCTGATACAGTGTTACACGGCGTCGTTTAATGTGTCTGATACAGTGTTACACTGTGTCTGATACAGTGTTAACTGTCTGATAGTGTTAATGTCTGATACAGTGTTACACTGTTTCTGATACAGTGTTACACTGTTTCTGTACAGTGTTACACTGTGTGTCTGATACAGTGTTACACTGTGTGTCTAAAAAGTGTTACATATGTGTCTGATACAGTGTTACATTGTATCTGATAGTGTTAATGTGTGTCTGATACAGTGTTTTGTGTGTATCTGTAGTTTAACTGTTGTCTATACAGGGAAATGTTTTGAAAGCTTTACACTGTTTATGATACAGCTTTACACTGTGTGTGTCTGATAGTGTTACACTGTGTTTTCTGATAGTGTTACACTTTTTCTGATACAGTGTTACACTGTGTGTCTGATACAGAGTTACACTGTGTGTCTGATACAGAGTTACATAACGGGAAAAACCAGCTGTATACCTACTTGTATCACAGGTGGATCTCACCCACGGCAGCAAGAAGCCAGCTGATGAACTAGAGAGAAAAAGGATTGGTACCTGGCACTCGGAGCGCTGCTGGGCGGTGGCACTCAGCCCCCGAGGGATCACCTCAGGTTCGCTCAGGGGGATGGAGGTCCGCGGGGCACGGAAATGGCTGAAATCACTACGAGAACTCGACAAGCGTGGGTAGTGGCAGTCTTTACACCCAGTATTTTGCAGTGGGCATGGGTTTACACCCAGTATTGTGGTGGGCATGGCAATTTTTCCCCGGGGGATTTTAAGCAGTGGGCATGGCAATGTTTACACCCGGGGGGAGAAAGCCCCGAAAGCATGGGATGGCAAGCACCGGTATTTTGCAGTGGGATGCAATGTTTACCCCCCGTATTTTAAGCAGGGGGTTTGCAAAGTTGGAGGGGGCGGCAGAGTTGTGGAAAAAGGCTAATTTTGGGAAAATCACAACTTTTCACTAGGTCAAAACTTGGGGTCATGGACCAGAACTTAACATCTCGTCCCGGTACGGGTTTGCCCAAGTTTGATTATCTAACTCTGGCCAAAATTCTTGAAACTAAATTACCAAACTTTTTCGGGGCAGCAGGGGGGAAGTTCAAAATGCGGGCGGCGGCGGGGGGGGCGGGGGAGCTACGGCGTAAGGGCGGCGTGGCCGCGGGTGAGTGAAGCTACGAGCACCCAGGCCGCCAGCGTCTGGTCCGTGGCCCGTTCTGCGCTGGTCTACACCTCCCCCAGGAATGCTGCCCCCCCCCCGCCCCTTCCCCCCCCCGCCCCTTCCTCCCCCTTCCCCTTCCCCTCCCCTGCCCCTTCCCCTCCCTGCCAGACCCCCCCACTACCAACCAACATTACCACACTACCATTGCCCAGTCTTAGGTAGAGACTGGCCCAAGGGAAAAGGACGAAGATGGGGCCCCGCTGTGAGTGATCCCCACGGACGATAGATGGAGCCTCCAGATGTGAGTGATGTGGACGGACGAAGATGGAGCCCCACTTGGAAGGGGAGGTCCATTTTTACTAAAGTACTGTGCTCACTGTACCACAATTTTTGGGACTTTCTTAGTAAGGGGACCTGGCCCCGGACCGTTTTTGGGACCTGGTCCAGGACTGGTCCGGGACGTGGTCGAGACCGGTCCAGGACCTGGTCCGACGTGGTCTGAACCGGTTCAAGACCTGATCAGGGGCCTGGTCCAAACCCCGGCCCCAAGACCTGATCGGGAAACCCGGGGCTACCATACTTTTTTTTTCTAGACTATCTGTACTTTGGGTGTACATATGTCGTTTGTACTCTAAATTGTACTATGAATGCACATACTTTTGTATCGATAGTGAACCATGTATACACATTGTACTGGTTCGTGTGTACTATGGTTTTAAAGTTATTTGTACTTGTAATATAAACCACCCAAGTGAATTGTACTAATTACTTTGTACTATGGTTGTAGACAAGTTTGCACTCTGCAGTATGTACCATACTGTAAAATGTTTACCCTCTCGGGGGACTTTGCGGTACGTAAGTAGTTTGTACTCTTTTTTGGGAAATTTAAATTGTTTGTATTGTGGTGTACTATGGCTGTACCCACGTTCTTTGTACCACCTAGTGCGTACTATGTACTCACGTTCTTTGCCACCTAGTACTATGTACTCACGTTCTTTTACCACCCCGTGTACTATTTCCCCGTTCTTTGTACCACCTAGTGTGTACTAGTATCCGTTCTTTTGCCACCTAGGGTACTATGTATTCACGTCCTTTGTACCACCTAGTGTGTACTATGTGCTCACGTTCTTTGTACCACCTAGGGGTACTATGTACTCCCCTTTTTTGTACCACCTAGTGTACTATGTACTCACGTCATCTCTACTCTATTAAATATGTATATATGATTTTGCACCACAAGCAAAACATGCCACTCCTGATTATATGTACCGTACATGTACTATATGTACAAAGTACTATTTTTAGTGTCTGAACCCATAATGTACCTTATTTCCCTTGAAATTCGATTGACGTTACTTTCGTAGATTTTTCAACGTTAAAAACAGCGTCTTGTGTACGTTATCTGGAAGTACCATAAAGGGAATTTATATTTTCGCATCGTAATTTAGCGTTATTAGTGAAATAAGGTGAAGGGGTTACGTCTGGCATCGCCGGTGACATTGTCGCGGGGAAGGTTCGTACCGCTTACAGGTGTGATTAACACATCGGCCTTTCCCCCCCGAGGCAGGATGACCCGAAAAAAAAGAAATATTTTACCATCATTCACTCCAGAGTTGTGTTGACACTACAATTTATATAAATGTGTGTGTGTGTGTGTGTGTGTTTTAATCAGCAGAGGTTTCGAACCTATGCTTCTAACATATTAAACAGAGTATGAATCTCTCCCCCCTCGACAGTTAAACGGGAACCGTGAATGTAACAGGCGTTCCTTCTCTGAATGGCCACAGTTAACAAACAAAGGAACTAGCGACATTATTCCTTATCACATGAACTCTTCACCTGGAATACGCCAGATATGAGTTGACCTTCACAAGGATGGTGCCCGACCTCCCTCAGTGGATGGTAACAATGATCTATAACCATGAAGAATCTGATATTCTCATCTTACAACTCTATTGCTAAAAACCTACAGAAATTTTGCTTACTTGAACACAATCATTTCACACAGACAGGAAGTCACCACATCCCAAAAAAAAGTTATGGCTGTGTCTATAAAAGATTCCCTAAAAAAAATAATAAAGTATATTATCAAACTGGATAAAGTCTTGAACTAAGATTACAACCAAAAAAAATAACATTAGAAGTGGACAAGAGTCTAATGCTTTGTTTATTCATGTGGAATTTTTTAACATCCCCAATGATTTTCAAAATGCTGAGAAAGTTGTATGAAGCAAGTGCAGGGGTTTTTTGTGGGTTGTTCCATACGGATTGTGACTTTTGGTCTTAAAGTCCATTGTTGAAATATAATTGAATCAAATTCATAGTGTTGATTTTAATATGAATATTGTTAGGTTTTTTTAAATAAGATTCATTTATAATTAAAGAATTTGTGAGGGGAATTTAACTATGCATGACCTGACCAGCATAATTTTCCCCCTTTAACCCTTTTTGACCCTCCCCCCCGCATCATACTGGGTCGGGTGTGAGGTCCAGCGAGGGGGCACCAGCCTTATGCCTTTTTCTCTCCTATTATTTTTCATTTCCTTGATAATGGAGAAATCAGAAAGCGCTTGGAAGTTCATTATTTTTTTTCATTTATATATATATATATATATATATATATATATATATATATATATATATGTCGTGCCGATTAGGTAAAACTTGTGATTTTGGCTTAAATAGCAACGCTCTTCTTGCCATATAAGACAAGTGAAAATTTGTGTATGCAATAATTTCGCCAAATCATTCAACATAACGAAAAAAATATATTTCATTGTGTTTGTTTATTATTAAATTAATGTTAACGTATCTAAAATATATTTAGTTGGGTTAGGCTAAATTAAATTGCGCTTGTTGTAATAAGGTTAGGTAGGTTTTAAAGTTTCTCTTGGTACAAAATTATAAATTCTTAATTAAATAAATGAAAAAAATATATCTTTAAACGATAAAGAACATTTTAGAAAGGACTTAATTTTAAATGAGTTCTTGCTAATTGACCAGTTTTACCTAATCGGCAGACAAATATATATATATATATATATATATATATATATATATATATATATATATATATATATATATATATATATATAATTTTTTTTTTTTCCCTAATTTATTACTTTTCCATATGTGATTAAAATTTTTGTTCAGTCTCAGTCCTTTGTTTACACTAAGTTAACTTTTGTATTTAGAGTAGTGAACGAATGTGTGTGTGTGTGTGTGTGTGTGTGTGTGTGTGTGTGTGTGTGTGTGTGTGTGTGTGTGTGTTGTTGTGTGTTATGTGTGTGTGTGTGTGTGTTTTACAGCTAAACACATTCTGTCACATATTTCAGTAAAATAAATAACAGACACCATAATTCCGGCCTGTACAGCTGACCACGACACTACACACAACAGCGGGGGCCAGGAGCTGAGACTCGATCCCTGCAACCACATATGGGTTAGCATCTTAAAAAACAACACGAAACAGCTGACTCGCCTAAGATACGAGGACCTGACAGGGGTAGGGTCAGGGGGAGACCACCTAGCAGGGGAAGCGTAAGGGGGAGACTTCTCTGGGGAAGGGTTGGGGGCCATCACAGGGTTGGGTCAGGAGGGGGAGCTTCTCTGGGGTAGACAAATTGAACCCTGATTCTCCCCGGGTATCGATTATTTCACCAACATCTCAGTGTCTTCCAATCAATACTTGAATGTCCATGTGGGAGGGAGGTGGTTGGTGGGTGGTAGGTGGTAGGTGGGTGGTGGAAGCTGGCTGGTAGGAGGGTGGTAGGTGGGTGGTGGTAGCTGGCTGGTAGGAGGGTGCAGGTAGGTAGGTGATAGGTGGGTGGTAGATGGGTGGTGGTAAGAGGTTGGTGGTAGGTGGGTGGTAGGAGGAGGGGGTAGAAGGGTGGAGGTAGGTGGGTGGTAGGAGGAGGAGGGTAGAAGGGTGGAGGCAGGTGGGTGGGGTAGTTGGAGTCTACTAACTTAATCCCTGATGGTCGACTAGCTGATAGACTCACCGCCAGCAAGACTCACCAGAGTTCAGGCTGATCGACTGATTACCTCAATCTCCTGATCTTCACTATTCTTCTTTGTACAGGACTGATGAAGACACTGCGTGGCAAAACGTTTTTACAACAGAGAGATCCAACTGTTGCACAAGTGTCTAACTTACCTAGTTGTCAGTATTATGTCGTTAATGGTTAGGTAAGGTTTGTCAGGAAACAGGACAAGTGTTTCCTGACGCGGGTCTTAGTCATATGATGACCCACAGCTGGAGCTTTTGGTCATCTGACCGAGGCCTTCCCCTGGCTTACCCCTCATCTGTTTGCTAGATCCTCAGTCTACAGACATTTGTCTCATCGTGATTATTTGTATTGGAGGTAGAAACATCCTCGTGATGAAGCCTGTATAACTTGTTGCCAGTCTCTAGGGCCCACCAGGTCCATTACTTCCCAATTCCATCTCTGTGACTATGGCCCATGAAGTCACTGTGGGCAAGTCTGCTGGCTACAGCAGCCTCTGCCTAGGCCCGTTCATTTACCAGTACACCAACATGGTGCAGACGCCAATTTGGCGCGGACACCAACATGGCGCAGACACCAACATGGCGCAGACACCAACATGGTGAAGACATCAACATGGTGAAGACACCAACATGGTGAAGACACCAACATGGTGAAGACACCAACATGGTGAAGACACCAACATGGTGAAGACACCAACATGGTGAAGACACCAACATGGTGAAGACACCAACATGGTGAAGACACCAACATGAAGACACCAACATGGTGAAGACACCAACATGGTGAAGACACCAACATGGTGAAGACACCAACATGGTGAAGACACCAACATGGTGAAGACACCAACATGGTGAAGACACCAACATGGTGAAGACACCAACATGGTGAAGACACCAACATGGTGAAGACACCAACATGGTGAAGACACCAACATGGTGAAGACACCAACATGGTGAAGACACCAATATGGTGAAGACACCAACATGGTGAAGACACCAACATGGTGAAGACACCAACATGGTGAAGACACAAACATGGTGAAGACACCAACATGGTGAAGACATCAACATGGTGAAGACACCAACATGGTGAAGACACCAACATGGTGAAGACACCAACATGGTGAAGACATCAACATGGTGAAGACATCAACATGGTGAAGACACCAACATGGTGAAGACACCAACATGGTGAAGACATCAACATGGTGAAGACACCAACATGGTGAAGACATCAACATGGTGAAGACATCAACATGGTGAAGACACCAACATGGTGAAGACATCAACATGGTGAAGACATCAACATGGTGAAGACACCAACATGGTGAAGACATCAACATGGTGAAGACATCAACATGGTGAAGACACCAACATGGTGAAGACACCAACATGGTACACACATCGACATAGTAAAAACACCGACATGGTACACACACCGACATGGTACACACACCGACATGGTACACACGCCGACATGGTACACACGCCGACATGGTACACACACCGACATGGAACACACACCAACATGGTACACACACCAACATGGTACACACACCGACATGGTACACACGCCGACATGGTACACACACCGACATGGAACACACACCAACATGGTACACACACCAACATGGTACACACACCAACATGGTACACACACACACATGGTACACACACCGACATGGTACACACACCGACATGGTACACAACACACCGACATGGTACACACACCGACATGGTACACACACCGACATGGTACACACACGACATGGTACACAACACACCGACATGGTACACACACCAACATGGTACACACACCATGGTACACACACCAACATGGTACACACACCAACATAACATCCTTGTGATACCAGTGGAAACGACCTCCCCTGGATCTCTTGGAGCACAGAGAGGATACAAGACACACTGGACCAGCACAGACACACTGGACCAGCACAGACACACTGGACCAGCACAGACACAACATCCAGCTATCAGAACAAGAACAGCAAGAATAGCATTAAGCTCCGCAGTACAAAGGTGTCTCTGGGTAACCACGCACAATAAGTCTTCACCGACAGTCACAGCAAAGGCAACACCGTCATCGCTCTTAGACTCATGTTAGGTAAATGGACACACATTCAACTGTGGAGCTTTGTCAAGCCAAGCTGGCTTGACAAACTTCCTGGAGAGCGAAACGTTGCCACATTGAGTCCGTGTCCATTTGAACTAACATTATCATGCCTCAAGATATTAACTAAAGAGAAAGGTCGAAACAAAACATAGAATGACTTACCAGGAGCCTGGTATACCTGGAGTATACCTAGAGAGGGGTTTCGGGGTCGACGCCCCCGCCGCCCGGTCTGAGACAAACATCTCACACTTACCTGTAAAAAGAAGAATGTCTTGATTACAATTTAAATAATAAAAAGAATGTTGATAATACTGAAGGATTATAATCATAACTAAGCGCTAAATCCACAAGGGTCATACGGAGCTAACCGTGATGGAATGAAAAGAATATGTTGACGATAATGAAGGAAAGAGAAGAATGTGTTGATAAATTATATGATAAATTATACACTTGATGAATTATACACTTGATGAATTATACACTTATGCAACACTTGGGTATATCTATTGTGGGCCTGCACGTTTCGCCCACCAGTGGTTTCCCCAGTCCAATACACAGAAGAATGTTAAGTAAAAGGACACAAGTGCAACTAATGTGACATTTTACTGTGGCAACGTTTCGCTCTCCAGGAGCTCTATCAAACATTATTGGTGTCTGCGACACGTTGCTGTCTGCGACCTGTTGCTGTCTGCGACCCGTTGATGTCTACGACCCGTTGATGTCTACGACCCGTTGATGTCTGCGACCCGTTGGTGTCTGCGACCCATTGATGTCTACGACCCGTTGCTGTCAGCGACCCGTTGCTGACTGTGACCCATTGCTGTCTGCGACACGCTGCTGTCTGCGACACGCTGCTGTCTGCGACACGCTTCTGTCTGCGACACGCTGCTGTCTGCGACACGCTGCTGTCTGCGACACGCTTCTGTCTGCGACACGCTTCTGTCTGCGACACGCTTCTGTCTGCGACACGCTGCTGTCTGCGACACGCTGCTGTCTGCGACACGCTTCTGTCTGCGACACGCTGCTGTCTGCGACACGCTTCTGTCTGCGACACGCTGCTGTCTGCGACACGATGGTGTCTGCGACACGATGGTGTCCCATAAAATGAATGGGCAGATGCCAAGGTAGACGATCCTACATCAACACCACCTTGGAAATAAATGGTATAAAATACCGACACAATGGAAAAATAAACACATAAGCAGTATAATGTGATCCTTTATTGACAACGTTTCGCCCACGCAGTGGGCTTTATCGAGTCACAGAGAGATCTACCTGGAAAATGAGCAACATGGAGATATATATAGGGTACAGTCAGGTGGAGAATGCTGGGTCAGGTGGAGAAAGCTGCATGTGACAGTCTTAAAAGTAGTGTGATAGTTAAAACATAGTGTGACTTAAAGGACCTGCAGTGTACCATTCTTGAGTTCTAGGTGGATAGCGTTGAAGAGTTTCTTGGCAATAGGTTCAGCTATGTTGTAGAAGCCGTTGTTCTGGTTGAAGTTGTTGGATATACAGATGAGTGATGATTCTAGATTCTTCGGTATTGCGTGTTGTCTTCTCTGGCGATGAGTCTTGAGTTTCTGTAGTTGATTAAATGGTTGTGTAAATTTCGGTGTTGAACACAGGCATTTCTTGAGTCGTCAGATCTGCCTGCGTACTGGTGTTCTGAAATGCGTGTTTGTAGGTCTCTGGATGTTTCGCCAACGTATAATTTGCTGCAGCCATTACAAGGATTGTGTATACCTGCCGTGGATTGAAGCTTTTCCTGTCTGTTACTGGTAATGTCCTTAATGGTGGTGGATGTGGAGGTGGATACTGGAATGAGGTCTTAGAAAAATGTTGGAAACTTGTTTGGAAATGGAGTTGGTGGGAAGGACTATGTATCTCTTCTCAGCAGTGTCTTCTCTGGGTGTGTTGAAGATGTTTAATGCCCGTCGTCTGCAGTCTCTAATGAAGTGACGAGGATAGTGAAGTTTGGAAAAACTTGTTCAATGAGGAGCATTCTTCTTCAAGGAACTCACTGCTGCAGATTCTGAGTGCGCGCAGGAAAAAGCCTATAATTACACCACGTTTAATTTTGGTGTCGTGGTGAGAGTAGAAGTGGAGAAGATCGTGTTGATTGGTAGGTTTTCGATAGACTTTAAAACGAAGTTCATGGTCAGCTTTGCAGAGAAGAACATCAAGGAAAGGAAGAGTGTTGTCGACTTCTTCTTCTAGTGTAAACTGGATTGATGGCTCAACCTGGTTGAGTTCGTGTTGTAGAGCTTGAACGTTGAAGCGTCTGGGAGTTATGATGAGAATGTCGTCAACATAACGAAGCCAGGTGACAGAAGAGGGAATAATAGTGGAAAATCGCTCGGCTTCCAAATTCTGTCACCTGGCTTCGTTATGTTGACGACATTCTCATCATAACTCCCAGACGCTTCAACGTTCAAGCTCTACAACACGAACTCAACCAGGTTGAGCCATCAATCCAGTTTACACTAGAAGAAGAAGTCGACAACACTCTTCCTTTCCTTGATGTTCTTCTGCAAAGCTGACCATGAACTTCGTTTTAAAGTCTATCGAAAACCTACCAATCAACACGATCTTCCACTTCTACTCTCACCACGACACCAAAATTAAACGTGGTGTAATTATAGGCTTTTTCCTGCGCGCACTCAGAATCTGCAGCAGTGAGTTCCTTGAAGAAGAATGCTCCCTCATTGAACAAGTTTTTCCAAACTTCACTATCCTCGTCACTTCATTAGAGACTGCAGACGACGGGCATTAAACATCTTCAACACACCCAGAGAAGACACTGCTGAGAAGAGATACATAGTCCTTCCCACCAACTCCATTTCCAAACAAGTTTCCAACATTTTTCTAAGACCTCATTCCGAGTATCCACCTCCACATCCACCACCATTAAGGACATTACCAGTAACAGACAGGAAAAGCTTCAATCCACGGCAGGGGTATACACAATCCCTTGTAATGGCTGCAGCAAATTATACGTTGGCGAAACATCCAGAGACCTACAAACACGCATTTCAGAACACCAGTACGCAGGCAGATCTGACGACTCAAGAAATGCCTGTGTTCAACACCGAAATTTACACAACCATTTAATCAACTACAGAAACGCAAGACTCATCGCCAGAGAAGACAACACGCAATACCGAAGAATCCTAGAATCATCACTCATCTGTATATCCAACAACTTCAACCAGAACAACGGCTTCTACAACATAGCTGAACCTATTGCCAAGAAACTTCTTCAACGCTATCCCACCTAGAACTCAAGAATGGTACACTGCAGGTCCTTTAAGTCACACTATGTTTTTAACTATCACACTACTTTTAAGACTCACATGCAGCTTTCTCCACCTGACCCAGCATTCTCCACCTGACTGTACCCTATATATATCTCCATGTTGCTCATTTTCCAGGTAGATCTCTCTGTGACTCGATAAAGCCCACTGCGTGGGCGAAACGTTGTCAATAAAGGATCACATTATACTGCTTATGTGTTTATTTTTCGCAACACCACCTAAATAAACGCAACACCACCTAACAAAACCCGTAAGGGTCACAGAGTGCCTAGGGGGAAATGGGAATCCAAGTTAATCCAAGAGAGTAACTCCATTTCCACGAATCATGAGCCTTTCCCCCCCAGCACCCCTCCTTCAACACTTGGCCAGTTCCAACACACAATCTATCATCTACAAGACGGCGCCATCTGAGAAATGCAAATGCAACGCAATTAACACCCTTTGGATTATTGCACAAACTTTCCTAACTGCCTGACAGGGAGGGCGAAAAGGGTGGTTACAACCTCTGTAATAAGGGTGAGTATCCCCTGCCACACCTTGCCAATCACCTCCTCCCTTATGTTACCTCAGAGACGCTAAATACATTGTCATCAATTTTTAACAGGAGGAGATTGACTCAGGAGATGTCTAGAGAATTTCTGAGAGAATATTGCATAGTTGAGTTGGCTGAGTCAACTCTGTTGGGCATATTATGTAGAGTCTACTATGGTGGATATATTATGTAGTCTACTCTACTGGGCATATTATGTAGTCTACTATGGTGGGTATATTATGTAGAGTCTACTCTGCTGGGTATATTATGTAGAGTCAACTCTGCTGGGTATATTATGTAGAGTCAACTCTGTTGGGCATATTATGTAGTCTACTCTGCTTGGCATATTATGTAGTCTACTCTGCTGGGCATATTATGTAGAGTCTACTCTGCGGGGCATATTATGTAGAGTCTACTCTGCTTGGCATATTATGTAGTCTACTCTGCTGGGCATATTATGTAGAGTCTACTCTGCGGGGCATATTATGTAGAGTCTACTCTGCTGGGCATATTATGTAGAGTCTACTCTGCAGGGAATATTATGTAGTCAACTCTGCTGGGCATATTATGTAGAGTCTACTATGGTGGGTATATTATGTAGAGTCAACTCTGCTGGGTATATTATGTAGAGTCAACTCTGCTGGGCATATTATGTAGAGTCTACTCTTCTGGGCATATTATCTAGTCTACTCTGCTGAGCATATTATGTAGAGTCTACTGTGTTGGGTATATTATGTATACCTAGAGGTTTCGGGGGTCAACGCCCCCGCGGCTCGGTCTAAGACCAGGCCTCGTGGTGGATCAGAGCGTGATTAACCAGGCTGTTACTGCTGGCCGTACACTACTGACTTTAGGTGCCTGTCCAGCGACTTCTTGAAGACAGCCAGGGGTCTATTGGTAATCTCCCTTATGCATGCTGGGAGGCAGTTGAACAGTCGTGGGTCCCTGACACTTCTGTTGTCTCAGTGTACTCGTGACGCCCCTGATTTTCATTGGGGAAATGTTGCATCTCCTGCCGAGTCTTTTGCTTTCATAGGGAGTGATTTTCATGTACAAGTTTAGTACCAATCACTCTAGGATTTTCCAAGTGTATATTATCATTATTTCTCGCCTGCGTTCCAGGGAATACAAATCAAGGGACTTCAACCGTTCCCAGTAATTTAGGTGCCTTATCGTACTTGTGTGTGCCGTGAAAGTTCTTTGTACACGCTCCAGGTCAGCAATTTCGCCTGCCTTGAAGGGGGCAGTTAGTGTACAGCAGTATTCCAGCCTAGAGAGAACAAGTGGTTTGAAGAGAATCATGGGCTTGGTATCCCTAGTTTTGAAGGTTCTCATTATCCATCTTATTATTTTCTTAGCAGATGCGGTAGATACATTGTTGTGGCCTTTGAAGGCGAGATCCTCTGACATTATCACTCCCAGGTCCTCACATTACTTTTTCGCTCTATTGAATGGTTAGAATTTGTCGTATACCCTGACACGGTTTTAATTTCCTCAAGTTTTCCATATCTGAGTAGTTGAAATTTCTCTTCATTGAACTTCATATTGCTTTGAGTGGCTCATTTGAAGATTTGGTTGATGTCCACTTGGAGTTTCCCGGTGTCTTCGATGGAGGTCACTGCCATGGCAATTCGGGTGTCATCTGCAAACGTAAACACGGAGCTATGGCTTACATCTCTATGTCAGATATAAGGATGAGGAATAGAATGGGAGCGAGTACTGTGCCTTGTGGAACAGAGCTTTTCACCGTAGCTGCCTCAAACTTTACTCTGTTCATTATTACTCTTTGTGTTCTACTTATCAGGAAGTTAACGATCCAGCTACCAACTTTTCCTGTTATTTATCACGCATTTTGTGCGCTATTACACCATGGTCACACTTGTTGAAAGATTTTGCAAAGTCTGTGTACACTACATCTGTATTTTGTTTATCCTCTATAGCATCCAGGACCTTGTCATAGTGGTCCAGTAGCTGAGACAGGCAGGAGCGACCTGCTCTAAACCCGTGTTGACCTAGGTTAACTGATGGGTATGTAGGTGGTTGGCGATCTTGCTTCTTAGAATCCTTTCAAAGATTTTTATGATATGGGCAAAGTCTTGTGGTGTTAGGATAACATCCGAGATTTTTGAGATGACCAAATTTTGGGTGTCGTTCATAAAGAATTCATTTGAAAACAAACCATACCACGAGTGGGGTTAGAACCCGCGATCAGAGAGTCTCACAACTCCAGACCGTCGCAATCGTGTCATTACGATTTCGTGAGTAGAGTCAAGAATTCATTTGTATTGTCGATCCTTAGTCTGGGCAGCGGCTCGCTGAACACAAGAGTCGTATTGGGACTTTAGTATCTCACTCATTTCTTGGCTGTCATCTGTGTATGTCCCATGGAGGGTATTTTAGGTAGTCTACTATGGTGGGTATATTATGTAAAATCTACTATGGTGGGTGCATTATGTAATCCACAACATACATACAACACAACAGACACACAACACAACAGACATACAACACAACAGACATACAACACAACAGACATACAACACAACAGACATACAACACAACAGACATACAACACAACATATAACATACAACACAACAGACATACAACACAACATATAACATGCAACACAACAGACACCATGCAACACAAAAGCCAACATGCAACATAAAAGCCAACATGCAACACAACAGACAACTTGCAATACAGAGATAACATACAACAGACATGCAAAATACAACTTACAACATACAACACTGCTATTACCATACAACTGGCACCTGTCTCAGTCCCTGGCACCTGTCTCAGTCCCTGGCACCTGTCTCAGTCCCTGGCACCTGTCTCAGTCCCTGGCACCTGTCTCAGTCCCTGGCACCTGTCTCAGTCCCTGGCACCTGTCTCAGTCCCTGGCACCTGTCTCAGTCCCTGGCACCTGTCTCAGTCCCTGGCACCTGTCTCAGTCCCTGGCACCTGTCTCAGTCCCTGGCACCTGTCTCAGTCCCTGGCACCTGTCTCAGTCCCTGGCACCTGTCTCAGTCCCTGGCACCTGTCTCAGTCCCTCGCACCTGTCAGTCCCTGACACCTGTCGGTTCCTGGCACATGTCAGTCCCTGGCACCTGTCAGTCCCTGGCACCTGTCGGTCCCTGGCACCTGTCGGTCTCTGGCACCTGTTGGTCCCTTGCACCTGTCGGTGTTGTGTGGGTTCTTGATGGATTTGGTAATAAACACAAACGTAGCTTGGCTTAGTAACATATATTAGTGGAAAAAATGGGAAGCACTCAGGCCTGACCTGTCTGTCTCTATACTCTGCTCTGAAGCGAGGCCAGTGAGCGAGGACGCCCACGGCAATCAAAGGGTGACTTATGACATCATGCTAGGTCAGCAGAATGACTCAGTAACGGTCAGTGATCACGTAGGAGGCTGTGACTTAGTAACGGTTATACTGAAATACTACTGAACTACTACTGACAGCTCGGCCAACATACAACTAATACAAACTAGAGGCGGCAGGTGTACGGCTCTGGGCTGATTCTATACAATGTCAAAGTACACAACAGTTGAACATTTTAACTATGCATAAGGATATTATCAGGATGGAAATTAATATAATGCATTACAAGTATGATATATCACAATTCATAGGAATAGATCAAATCAATGGTGGGATATACAACAAGAGATAAAAAAAATGATCGATCGATCTGTATTCATGTGATCTACGGATTCTGAGGAAATATATTTACAAAGAAGGAAGTGATTAACAGAAAAGGCAGACTTGGTGCACTCAAATCTAGTACTGTTAAAACTCAGAATTGGGAGAGAACGTGAACACAAAAAAAAAAAATTCTTGAATAATACTAAGTTGATATAGTAATATAGAGTTGAAATACATGTTAAAATTATATTATTCATCTATACAGGTTATTAACATTTAACCCCAACTCTGCTAGGGTGAGATTTACATATACAGAATGGTTATCATCTCTGGGAGGATCAAACTCTGTTGCAATGGGTAACTCAATTTGTGGTTGAGGAAGATCTAAATTGGTATTTACAAATGATACTTGAGGATTTCTCAATACTTGTCGTGTACGTAGGGAATAACGACATTCAGGTTGATCATCTGACTGATTATCAGGAGGATTGTCAGAGTCTGTCTCATTAGTCTGGTTGTCAGGGACTTTGTCCTCATAGCATACTAACTTCACATGATCTAAATGCGATGACCCGTACGTATTTCTCTAACTTTATACTTATTGCCATTAATATGTTCAACTACTCCATAAGGACTGACAAACTTTTGGTCGAGCTTAGGTATTACAGACGTTTTGTTAAAGTTAGTCAGCATAACTCTCGAACCTACTTTAATTTTGGTGGGTTTTGCTCGAGTATTAGTGACTTTTGTAAACTCTGCTGTTGATTTATGAAGTGTTTCACAGATCCTTGTAAAAACACTTTGAGCTAAGCTGGTACGAGTTGCTATGAAATCATCAGGATTGTAATTTGGTTTTGAATTAGAATATAACAACTCATAAGGCAAACGCTTATCGACACTACAACACATGTGGGGTATCACCTATAGAAGCATCGTAAGCAGAATTTATTGCACACTGAACATCAGGTATAACTTCATCCCAGGTTGCACTATTGGGATTGATAGTGGCTCTCAAGACATTAAGTACTATCTTATTAGTTCTTTCCACTAAACCATTACTGGCAGGATGGTGAGGAACAATTGTGATCTTGAACAACGTACACAAATTTTCAAGAATCTCATTACAGAATTCACCTCCATTATCTGTTACTAGGGACTTAATACAGTGGACCCTCGCTATTCGAACACTCCAAAACTCACCCTCATTCCAGAATGCTGTTCAAGTGCTGTTACCAAACGAATTAATTCCCATAAGGAATGATGTAATTAGATTAGTCCATTTCAGACCCCCAAAAATACACTTATAAAAGCACTTACAAAAATAAACTTACATAAAAGGGTGAGTTTTGGAGTGTTTGAACGGCGAGGGTCCACTGTAGTTGTATGCCTGCAGATTATACGTTCTTTAAATGCTTTAGCTACTGTCTTGGCAGGCTTATCTGCATTAGGAACTAACAATATCTGGTGAAATGATCGACCATAACACAGATGATTGTTGCCCTAGAGGGAACATTGAAAATTAGTTAACAGATCTAGCGCAACTCTTTCCCATGGTTCACTAGTAGTTGGATACACCTGGATTGGATTAGGACCATTAACATTGCCTTTATGTTGCATGCAGACACTACATTTCTTAACATACTCAGTAATATCAGTTGCCATTCGAGGCCAAAAGTATTACAATCTGGCTTGTTTTACAGAACGATCCATACCAGGGTGCGCAACACCTGGAACATCGTGAACTAGCTGTAAGGCTACATTCACTAGTGACTGTGGAATTTCTAACTGGTATACCCTTACTGTTTGATACAGTAATTCTTGGTTCATGACAAAGTCACTGATGGGTGCTGGTGGCTTCACAGTAAGAATAAGATCTTCCTGGAGCAGGAATCGAATCACACCAGACCACATGGGAACTAACCATACCACGGGTGGGAACTGTTCTTTGAGCATTCTTTGTCCTCGGCACTAAAGGGAGAGTCTGCAGTTACTATACTAACATGTCACGATAGAGCATCTGCAACTATATTTGACTTGCCAGGTAAGTGCTCAAAGGTAGGGTTGAACTCTTGGATAGTCAAAGACCATCTGGCTAGTCTTCCAGTAGGTTGTTCTGGAATAAAGGTATCAGTGGGGCATGGTCTGTCAAGACATGAACAGAGTACTGATATATAATGTCTCGTAAGTGCTTTAAAGACCAAACTATCGCTAAGGCTTCTTGCTCAGTTACTGTATAATTATGTTCAGCCTTTGTAAGGACTCGGCTAGCAAATGAAACTGCATTGTACTTGCTACCAGTCTTCTGAGCTAGTATGGCACCTATGCCAATAGAACTAGCATCAGTTGTTAGGTAGAAAGGCTTAGAAAAATCTGGAAATTTTAAAATTGGAGATGTTAGCTTTTCTTTGAGAATTTGAAATGCTCTTTCTTGACGGAAGGTCCAAATGAAAGGAGCATCTTTCTTAAGCAACTCAGTTAGAGGAGCTGCTATTGAAGAAAAATTAGCAATGAAAGATCTATAAAAACCCACTAAGCCCACAAAGGATCTTACAGCATCAACAGTTTTGGGAGATGGAAAATTTAATACTGAAGTTACTTTACTTTGGTCAGTCATAACCAAGAAACTTTATTTCTGATCTGAAAAATTGACATTTAGACAGTTTGATCTTTAAATTGGCTTCAAGCTTACCAAGTACCACGTCAAGTCTTTTCAAGTGCGTTTCCATGTCTTCTGACATGACAACCACATCATCTAAGTACACCATAAGGACTCTAAATATATTAGTCATCAGCCTCGAGAATGTGATAGGCGAAGAGCGTAAACTGAAAGCCATACAGAGGAAGTGATAATGTCCTGTTGGAGTGGAGAATGTGGTTAGCTCTTGGCTGTCCTCGTGAAGAGGGACTTGCCACAACCCTTGTAATAAATTTAGGTTCGAGAAGACTATCCCAGATATTACGTAAAAGGTCACCAAGTATAGGAAGTGGGAAGCGATCTGGAATTGTTTAACTTCCTAAAGTCAATCACTGGGCGCCAAGTACTGTCTTCTTAGGTACTAAGATCAGGGGTGCATTCCAGGGTGAATTACTAGGTGCGATAACACCATCCTCAAGCATCTGATTGATCAATTTTTCTGCGACAGCAACTTGTGAATGAAGCTTTCTGTATGCAGGTATATAAATTGGTCTAGTACCAGGTTCAAGTGGGATACGATGGTACAATAAGGTTGTTATACCCAACTTCTCATCTGGTAAGGCAATGGCTTTACGACGTTTGTTCAACAGATTTAACAACTGTTTGACCTCGTCTATGAAATCAGTGGGAGCTAAGTCTTTCTCCTCTACTGGTGGAGTGGATTGATCCAGTGGAGTGGATGGGCTCTCCCCGGTTGAAATAGCACCAACCCACTGGTCAGGTGACTCATCCTCTACCTAAACAGGGTAAGGATAGTGAACAAGGTCAACAATATTGGTATTTGCTCTGAGGCGAACACTGCGACCGGAAGTGTTAGCAAGGAAGAAATGGATCTTATTCTTTCTTACAACATGTAAGGATGGCTCAACAAACAAACACTTTACTTTGCAGGAATCACTGTCAATGAGGATGTTATCACCATCTGGAACATGAGGGACAACAACAGACACTAGTGAGCACAATAGCCACGACAGAAACATCTTTCTGCAGAAAGCATGTGATGTCAACAAGAGATGGCATGAAAGCATGTGATGTCAACAAGAGATGGCATGAAAGCATGTGATGTCAACAAGAGATGGCATGAAAGCATGTGATGTCAACAAGAGATGGCATGAAAGCATGTGATGTCAACAAGAGATGGCATGAAAGCATGTGATGTCAACAAGAGATGGCATTACTAGTTTCAAATAGTCGTTTTCCGACAAGGTATCCCCTGTGGAGAAACTACTACTTGAACTAGCAGACATTGCAGGGATAGGCTCAGCACTTAAGGTAATCTGAGGTTCCTCAGACACCTGAGGTAACTGGACACTATCTTGCATGCCTGAAGTTGTAGGTGGAACACAGACAGGAGTGACAGGATTACCAGTGTCTGATCACTTGGGTACGCTACTGGAAAATGCTCTGGCCTGGAAGGACTTAATCCAAACTTCGTACTCTGCAGCAGTATGGCAGATCTTGGATCCAAGCTGGTATCCCCAAAATGGTACGATCAAGTCATCAATTTGTGCATGCCATCGGAAAGAATCAAGCACAATGTGTAAATTTCCCATGGAAGCAAATCCCAGTAGATCACCAGGGAAACTAATCTGGTCGACAACAAGAAAGGAAGCAGTAAAATCTCTACCTTGGATAGAAAAGGTGAGGGAAGTCCGACCTCGGACATGCAGATGAGAACCAGCCACATCACTAAGGGAGGACACATGAGTTGGTTCTACGAGAAGGACATGTCGTAACTGCTTATCCTTAAATAAAATAGACCTGATAATACTGACTTGCGCACCAGGGTCTATGAACACATGAATGGGCGCATTAAGAACAGATGTTTGTACTAAGAGACCTATTGTTACATTGGAATTTATGTGCAAACAAGGAGGATTTTCATCAGAGTAGGTTTGTTCCACTTCATCCCCAAAAAATATCTTCGTCAAAGACATGTGAAGCAACATCATCAAAGACTTTCTTCTTCGAGACTGCTTAAGGCATTTAAGGAATTACTAATGGGGATGGAGTACTCATTATCACCTACTGTTACCATGGGGTAGTTTGACTGGAGCGCTCGAATTCCCCCGAATTGGAAGAATGAGCCTGGTTCTGGTTATTAGCCTGAGAACCACGACCTCGATTTCCTCTCCTGGTTCTGCGGTAGTAACGGCCACGGAAAGATCTAGAGTACCTAAGGTTGTAGAGAGCATTGCACTCAGATGTGTCATGTCCATGTATTCTATGATAAGTACAGTATGGCAATTCTGATTGGTAGTCATCATCAGTATGACACCTCTTAGGGTGACTATCAGGACAATTAACTGCAATATGGCCATGGTAACGGCAGTTGTAACAAGTCCTCTTACTATGGTTACTGAATGTATTATGAACACTACGAGGGTTATAATGACTCGGTACACTGGTCTTGGGTGAACACTGTGATTGTTGTCTATGATTGGGCGCTGTGGCACAAACAAGGGGCAGTGCTGAATGAGGCAAAGTTGTGAAATTAGGTTTGATACATGGAAAAGTACCCTGGGGACACAAGGAACGTACATGATTAAGGGCTGTTAAGTAGTTCCATCTGCACAGTTGGAGGATTAGACTCATAAGTACACAAGGAAGCAGGCGGCATTAGTTCTTTAATTCCTCCAAAAGCAGCCAATTTAGTAAACGACGCTGAGGATCTTTTATCCTGGTCAGGTACAAATGCTGAGGACTGGACAGCTTTGATAAATGATGATAAAAGGTTATCTATGCACTCAACGTTTCACCAGTCATGAGTGTTGCATTCACCAGTTCCCTAAGGACAACATAAGGATCAGCTGTTGGTGCTGGCACAAGAAAAGAATGAATCATCTCCTCATACTCTGACCACTTAGTAAGATTCCTGAAATCTCGCATTTCGAGAAGATCGACAACGTGAATGACACAGGTGATCGATAAAGAGCTTCTCTCGTAATTCTGATAAGACTTTCCTCTGATGGAGGACCTTCCAGTAGGGCGTAAGCCCGTGAACAAACGTCAGTAAACCATGCTTCAAGATTATGCACATGGCCATTAAATAAAGGCAAAGCATCAAGAGTCACGAGGAAAACTATAGTGTGTCTGTGTCTGGTGTGGTCTAGCAGTCGATAAGGAACTATTAGGAATGTCCACAGGGACAGCATCATCCTGAGAGGCCTGATTGACGTCATTTACTACAGTACCACTCGAAGGTATGTGAGACATAATTGCAAAGAATTTGCACAAAAATAATTAAGGCAAGAATGATGAATAATAAAAATTATAGAAATATGACACAAGTAGTTAAAATTGAAATGAAAAATATTTAACTAGTTTGTATAAGTAATTAAAATGTTTAAGCCACACACTGCATGAGAAAAGACAACTCACTGAAATGTATTGTTCAAGATAAAGAAACACATTGAATATGCAAGAAAAGGGAAATGTTACTGTAATTTGAGTTAAGTGCAAAAGTGAGCTGTATTTTCTCTTAATTCAATAAAGAAATTTGATAATGAAACGGTAAATCAATGCAAAAAGTATCAAATAGAATCACTAAATTATATGCAATTGGAAAATAAGCTGGAAAAACAAATTTTCTAAAAAGAAAATGACACTAAATAAATTAATATGCAATGATGACACAACTAAATGAATTGTAATACTGAATGATTGAATGATTGCACTGAATTATAATTGATCACTTTTTAGAAATAAACAATAATTAAAATAAAATAAGAGCACAAAATACTATAAAAAAATTATAAAAGAAATTAATCACTGCAGAACAATAAATTTCACAATGCAAGTAAGTTGCAGAATTAGTCAATTTATCAATAAAAAAATTTGCACTGGAAACATGTAGCTTGAACACTTTAACTCTTAATTGCAAATTAGGCAAAACAATTAACTCAAACAAAGCAATGATAACACTTTACTTTAAATATGTACACTAAGAGTGAATCTGTTCAAAGAAATATTGATAAAATTAATAAAAATGACACAATGTACAAAACTAAGAATTGAACACTTACAAGTTGCAGAACACAAACATCAAGGGATCACACACACGTATATGGGATTTATATTGTACAGAAATTTTCTGCACTAAAGACTTGCTGTTATCAGGAAGTGAATAAAACTCTTGGTGTTCATACAAAATATAGGACAAGAGTACACGCAAATGTCTGTAAAGTTCAAACAAATTAGGCATTGCATTTATAAAAAATAGTACAAAAATAATGACATATACAAGAGTAAAATGGTAATTTAGGAAACTGGGGAAAGGAGCACTGAATGAACTAATGCATAGAATTAGCAGAGAAAACACAAGGAAAATGCAATGAAAATGAAGCAAAACACAAGAAAATAATACACAACATTGAAATATTGTGTAGAACACAACACTGAAGAACACAAAGTAAAAATAATAAGTAAGCACTTCACTGAATGACTGAAAAAAAATATTAAAAAAAAATTATACTGCTCACAAGACAAAGAACAAATTTGTACACAAGAAATGAATACTTACTTCAGGTGCAGAGAATTAACACAAAAGAACATAGATATAAAATGAGACACGAAAATGAATGATAACACTGGAAAAGTATTGTAAATTAATGAACAAGAAAACACAAGTCTCTGAATAACAATTCACTGTAGAAACGTCTCACACACGCAATTGTCTGTAAACAGAAAATTATCATTGATGCTCTGGTAGCGGTGGTGGTAGAGGTGGTGAGGGGAGGAAGGTGGTGAAGTCCCGGCTTCATCACACCATACACACACACAATCTTGAAGAAATTTGCGCTTTCTCAGAGAACCCACATAGCTGGCTTTATCGTAGGCGCACAAAAGGAAACTCTTGACCAGCTATGTGAGCCAAAAGACGATGCTAGGACCCGGTATATGGGCGGAAAAAGCCACAGGTAGATGAGGCTTGGTGGTGGGTCTTGGAGCACTAGGTGAGTGGTATCCCCGCGCGTCTAGCTGGCACCCACACTACTAGGCACGTGAATATTCTAAGCTGGGCTGGCTTAAAAACCCACAAATACCACAGACATGGTAAATACCACTCTTACCAGCGTCCAACTGATAGCACAAAGCGATATTGGAGACAATACTTCAAAGAGGAACTGGCTTGGCTTACTTCTGGCTTGGCTGGAGAAGTAGCTAGCTTAGCTGGCATAAGCCCTCGAGACTGGCTGACTTGAATGCTTGTAACTATGCACACAGCATGAAGGAGCAGGTTGGATGACTGAAGAGACAGGCTGGATGATTGGCTGAGGCAGGCTGGATGATTAACTAAGGCTCTCTCCCATAGACTGGCTTAACTGGCTATCTTAATTGCAAAACCCGGATCAACTCCTCGAAGGTTAGCAATTAACACGATAACTAAGCCAGGAAGCTGTAAAAACTGGCCTGGACGGTTGAAGAAGCCGGCTGAGTGGCTGGCTTTGTCGGTTCGAGTTGGCGGGTGGTGTGTGGAGAGGTGGCTGGCTGGCTTGGGACGCCACGGCACTCTCACAATGACCCGGCTTTATCTTCTTAAATCTGTGCAAATACCCTAATCCATGCCCACAACGCTGCCACCAATTTGTCATGTGGGTTCTTGATGGATTTGGTAATAAACACAAACGTAGCTTGGCTTAGTAACTTATATATTAGTGGAAAAATATGGGAAGCACTCAGGCCTGACCTGTCTGTCTCTATACTCTGCTCTGAACTGAGGCCAGTGGGCGAAGACGCCCATTCAAAGGGTGACTTATGACATCATGCTAGGTCAGCAAAATGACTCAGTAACAGTCAGTGATCACGTAGGGAGGCTGTGACTCAGTAAGTTATACTGAAATACTACTACTGACATCGGTCCCTGGCACCTGTCGGTCCCTGGCACCTGTCGGTCCCTGGCACCTGTCGGTCATCTCCGGCACCTGTCGGCCCTGGTCGCCTTGGCACCTGTGGGGAGTCCCTGGCACCTGTCGGTCCCTGGCACCTGTCGGTCCTGGCACCTGTCGGTCCCTGGCACCTGTCGGTCCCTGGCACCTGTCGGTCCCTGGCACCTGTCGGTCCCTGGCACCTGTCGGTCCCTGGCACCTGTCGGTCCCTGGCACCTGTCGGTCCCTGGCACCTGTCGGTCCCTGGCACCTGTCGGTCCCTGGCACCTGTCGGTCCCTGGCACCTGTCGGTCCCTGGCACCTGTCAGTCCCTGGCACTGTCGGTCCCTGGCATCTGTCGGTCCCTGGCACCTGTCGGTCCTGGCACCTGTCGGTCCCTGGCACCTGTCGGTCCCTGGCACCTGTCGGTCCCTGGCACCTGTCGGTCCCTGGCACCTGTCGGTCCCTGGCACCTGTCGGTCCCTGGCACCTGTCGGTCCCTGGCACCTGTCGGTCCCTGGCACCTGTCAGTCGACTGGCACCTGTCGGTCCCTGGCACCTGTCAGTCCCTGGCATCTGTCAGTCCCTGGCATCTGTCGGTCCCTGGCACCTGTCGGTCCCTAGCACCTGTCGGTCCCTGGCACCTGTCGGTCCCTGGCACCTGTCAGTCCCTGGCACCTGTCGTCCTCACACCTGTCGGTCCCTCCCCTTTGTCAGTCCCTGGGCACTGTCAAGTCCCTGGCATCTGTCGGTCCCTGGCATCTGTCGGTCCCTAGCACCTGTCGGTCCCTGGCACCTGTCGGTCCCTGGCACCTGTCAGTCCCTGGCATCTGTCAGTCCCTGGCACCTGTCAGTCCCTGGCATCTGTCGGTCCCTCACACCTGTCGGTCCCTCACACTTGTCAGTCCCTAGCACTATACAAGACTGGGTGCCACTAGACTGGGTGCCACTATAAAGAGAATAACACCCAGGGTGGCCCCAATAAAAGGTTTTCAGGGTATAAGGGCCGCAGTGAGGCCCTGGCACTGTGTTTTTAAGGCTAGGGTTATATGGCTTATACTGATGAGGGAAAGGGGTGTGGGGGTGATGGTTTGGAGGGGGTGTGGGGGTGAAAATGGGGGAGGAAGACGTATGGATAATGGGTAAGAATTAGTGAACAAGAGAAAATAAGAGAACTAGTGCCAAGGAGGAAGGAAGAAAAGAATCAGGGAGGAGTAGGTAGAATAAAAGATTGGTGGGGATGGTAGAGAGAGAGAGATTTATTTAGTATTGGTTGTCAAAATCAAGTCACGAGGCACTGACCCCCAACTTGGCATAGTAGGGGTCATCTACCGCCCCCACCCACTTACAACACCCACCCCACCCTTTTACAACACCCACCCACCTTCTTACAACACCCACCCCAAGCCCCCCATATACCCTAGAACAGCACCAGCCATTCTGCACCACCACATCCTGCACCACCACCACACCCCACACCAAACCCTGCAGTACCACCACACTGCACCACCACCACCACACTCTGCACCAGCACCACCACCACACCCTGCACCACCACCACACTGCACCACCACACCCTGCACCACCACCACACCCTGCACCACCACCACCACCCTGCACCACCACCACACCCTGCACCACCACCACCCCTGACCACCACCACACCCTGTACCACCACCACACCCTGCACCACCACCACACCCTGACCACCACCACACCCTGCACCACCACCACACCCTGCACCACCACCACACCCTGTACCACCACCACACCCTGCACCACCACCACACCCTGCACCACCACCACACCCTGCACCACCACCACCCACCCCACCACACCCCACCACCACCCCTGCACCACCACCACACCCTGCACCACCACCACACCCTGCACCACCACCACACCCTGCACCACCACCACACCCTGCACCACCACCACACCCTGCACCACCACCACACCCTGCACCACCACCACACCCTGCACCACCACCACACCCTGCACCACCACCACCACACCCTGCACCACCACCACCACACCCTGCACCACCACCACACTACCCTGCACCACCCACACCACACCCTGCACCACCACCACACCCTGCACCACCACCACCACACCCTGCACCACCACCACACCCTGCACCACCACCACACCCTGCACCACCACCACACCCTGCACCACCACCTCCCACACCTGCACCACCACCACACCCTGCACCACCACCACACCCTGCACCACCACCACACCCTGTACCACCACCACACCCTGTACCACCACCACACCCTGCACCACCACCACACCCTGCACCACCACCACACCCTGTACCACCACCACACCCTGTACCACCACCACACCCTGTACCACCACCACACCCTGTACCACCACCACACCCTGTACCACCACCACACCCTGTACCACCACCACACCCATGCACCACCACCACACCCTGTCACCACCACCACACCCTGTACCACCACCACACCCTGTACCACCACCACCCTGACCACCACACCCTGTACCACCACCACACCCTGTACCACCACCACACACCCTGTACCACCACCACACCCTGTACCACCACCACACCCTGTACCACCACCACACCCTGACCACCACCACACCCTGCACCACCACCACACCCTGTACCACCACCACACCCTGTCACCACACCCTACACACCACACCCTGTACCACCACCACACCCTGCACCACCACCACACCCTGCACCACCACCACACCCTGTACCACCACCACACCCTGTACCACCACCACACCCTGTACCACCACCACACCCTGCAGGGAAGAATGAAACATAAGGGAGGGTAGCCAAGCATAGCAGGGAGAGCTGTGAACTGGAAGCCAGTAAGAGATGCCAAGATGGTGCATTCATGATTAAACTCTCCCTCTCTCTCTCCCTCTCTCTCTCCCTCTCTCTCTCCCTCTCCTCCCTCTCTCTCCCTATACAAATACAAATCACAATAAAGTGGCTTCAATAATTCACAAAAAAAAATATATTTCGATCAGTTTAGAACCATTGTCAAGTTACAACTGAGAAAGTAAGAAGGAAAAAGGCCGGCGGAACTGACAGCAGAAGTAATACTAGTAACAAGACATATAATATAGTATTAGTAACAGTAATAATGGTAGTACAAAAAGGCAATGTTAGTAATGGAGTGTAACAGTAAATTTAGTTAACTAATCCTATGTTACTACCATTGTTAAGTTGACCGCACTTGTTAGTAAAATATTTATACTATCCGTGCTATTACTGATATTACCATTATATTACTTGTATTACTACTACTAGTGCTGCTTGTGTAATCACCCAAGTGTCATCACCTAGGTGTAATCACCTAGGTGTAATCACCTAGGTGTAATCACCTAGGTGTAATCACCTAAGCGTAATCACCTAAGAGTAATCACCCAAGTGTA
>WNWK01020178.1:0-2500 GCA_009830355.1 Cherax destructor | reverse complement strand
GTTCAGACTGAACATCAGAATGGGAAAGAAATGTGATTTAAGTGACTTTGACTGTGGAATGATTCTTTGTGCCAGACCGTGTGGTTCGAGTATCTCAAAAACTGCTGATGTCCTGGGATTTTCACAGACAACTGTCTCTAGGGTTCACAGAGAATGGTGTGAACAACACGAAACATTCAGAGGTAGTTCTGTAGACGAAATCGCCCTGTTAATGACGTCAGAGGATATTGGCCAGATTGGTTCAAACTGACAGGAAAGCGACAGCAACTCAAATATTCACGCACTGCAACAGTGGTATGCAGAAAAGCATCTCTGAATGCACAAAACATCAAACCTTGAAGTGGATGGGCTAAAGCAGTATACCACACTGAGTTCCACTCCTGTCAGCTAAGAACAGGAAACTGAGGCTACAGTGGGCACGGGCTCAACAAAACTGGATAGTTGAACATTGAAAAAACGTCACCTAGTCTGATCAATCTATTTCTGCTGCGACATGCAGATAGTAGTGTCAGAATTCAGTGTAAATCTTTGTGATGTGGTGGAACAGGAGATTCACAGCATGAATGTGCAGCAGCCAAATCTGCAGCAACTGTGTGATGCTGTTACGTCAAAATGGACCAGGATGAATATTAGACACGTGCAACCTCTTTGTATCTTTATTGTAAGACACAATAAAGATGTTGCCCATGTGTCTAACATTCATCTCGTCGGTATTGTATAATATTTATGTGCAAAATGAACCAGGATCTCTCAGAAATGCGCCTGTGTGTGTGTACTCACTTAATTATGGTTTCAGGGGTCAATCCATAACTTCTGGCCCCGCCTCTTCACTGGTTGCCACTAGGTCACTCTCTCCCTGCTCCATGAGCTTTATCGTATCTCTTCTTAAAGCTATGTATGCATCCTGCCTCCACTACACCACTCTCCAGATTGTTCCACTTCCTGACAACTCTCTGGCTGAAGAAGTACTTCCTAACATCCCTGTAACTATTCTGAGTCTTCAGCTTCCAGTTGTGACCCCTTGTTGCTGTGTTCCATCTGTGAAGCATCCTGTCCCTATCCACCTTGTCAATTCCTTTCAGTATTATATGTCGTTACCATATCCCCCCTATCCCTCCTGTCCTCCAGAGTCGTCAGGTCGATTTTCTTTAGCCTCTCCTCGTAGGACATACCCCTTAGCTTCGGTACTTGTCTTGTCGCAAACTTTAGCACTTTCTCTAATTTCTTGAGGTGCTTGACCAGGTGTGGGTTCCCTACGGGTGCTGCATACTCCAAAATCAGTCTGACAGACACAGTGTTGTACAGAGTCTTGAATGATTCCTTAATGAGGTGTCGAAAAGCTGCATATGTTGCAGCAGTTATTTGGTTGATATGCGCCTCAGGAGATGTGCTCGGTATTACACTCACCCCAAAATTCTTTTCCTTGAGTGAGGTTTGTAGTCTTTGGCCTCTTAGCCTGCGATCTTCCCTGATCTTCCCAAATCTTCATGGCTTTGTATTTGGTGGGGTTAAACTCCAGGCTTGCAGCCTGTGCAGAACCCTTTGTAGTCCTACTTGATCCTCATTAACTTGAATTCTCCTCATTAACTTCACATCGTCTGCAACAGGAACACCTCTGAATCATTACCTTCAGTCATGTCATTCACATATATCAGAAATAGTACCGGCCCTTTGACTGACCCTTGTGGAACCCCGCTCGTCACAGGCGCCCACTCTGACACCTAATCACATATCACCACTCGTTGTTTCCTTCCTGTCAGGTATTCTCTGATCCATTGGAGTGCCTTTCTTGTTTTTCCTGCCTGATTCTCTAGCTTTTGCACTAGTCTCCTGTGTGGAACTGTGTCGAAAGCCATCTTGCAGTCCAAGAAAATACAGTCTACCTTCTACCCCTCTCCCTCTCGTCTTACTGCTGTCACCTTGTCATAAAACTCTAGTAGGTTTGTGACACAGGATTTCCTGTCTCTGAAACCGTGCTGGTTATGGTGTATAAGCTCATTCCTTTCCAGGTGCTCCACCAGACTTTTCCTGGTAATCTTCTCCATGACTCTGCATACTATACACGTCAGTGACACTGGTCTGTAGTTTATGCTACGTGTCTATCTACTTTCTTAAAGACTGGGACTACGTTTGCTGTCTAACACACCTCAGGTAGTCGCCCCGTTTCGACAGCATTGAAGATTGTTGTTAGTGACACACACAGTGCCTCTGCTCCCTCTCTCAGGACCCACGGAGAGATGTCCGGCCCCACCGCCTTTGACGTATCTAGCTCACTTAGCAGCCTCTTTACTTCCTGTTTTGTGGTTTAGCGCTTCATTTGATTATAATAATAATAATTTATTTCCTGTTCTATTTGTGTACCGTGTCCATTCCTGTTTACTGTAGTCCAGTGTGTGTGTGTGTGTGTGTGTGTGTGTGTGTGTGTGTGTGTGTGTGTGTGTGTGTGTGTGTGTGTGTGTGTGCGTGCGTGCGTGGTGCGTGTGTGTGTGTGTGTGTGTGT
>WNWK01020177.1:0-36342 GCA_009830355.1 Cherax destructor | reverse complement strand
ATAAGGATTGCAAACAATTCAGTTTGCAGTGTAGACGCCCAGTTGTAAATTCTTATGCCTAGTTCAAAAAATTATTATTGTTCTTAACTAGGGAGGTGGCAACCAGAGCAGATGCAGCCCTGCCAGAAGACTCCTGTTTAGATCCATCAGTGTATATAACTTGAGATAACTTATTACTACCAGCTAGGCGATAAATTTCTTCTTGAGCAGTTGCTTTAACAAGTGATTTAAGGAAGGGATTACTAGCAATGAGCTTCTTGGGAGGGACTTGCAGGTATGTGATATTAAATAAACACATCTTCCATGGAGGGGTGAAATGCTCTTGTTGCCTACAGTGATACAATTCATGCAGGTTGTAAAACTTAATGTAATTGCATGTTTTCACAATCCATTTAGATCTGTGAGTATTTACTTCTAGACATTTAGTAAGATTCATTGTGACAGTGTCTGGTTCATTTCTTAACAATCTAATACCAAGTACAGTGTTAATCGTTCCCAAGGGAAACACAAATACAGCTATACGCCGCTTTACGCCATTTCGGCCTACGTCAAATTCACGTTTATGCCACTTTTCCAGAGTAAGTTTCAGTTCAGCGAACGTCATTACATCCGACTTTACGTCACTCATCAACTGTATTTAACTGTTATAGATTTTTTCACCTACAGGACATCAAATGCTATTTTATCACTAGTTTCTTTTCTCTTGTGTGGCAGTCCATCGGTGGGAAGAGGGGTTCCTTCCGGTTCTATGGACAAATGATGTCCCAAAAGTTTGCTCTAATGGTGGTTGGTGTGGGATGCAACGGAGCCTTCACAGCGACTTCAGCAGGGGTGGGGGGGAGGTTGGACGGGTGACGTGCAATGACTGGGAGGAGGTTCTCCAAGTCCCTGACGGCTAGGTATACTAGTTGTGCCGTAACTTTTCCTCGATCACATGATTATGTTATTATTACCCCAAAAATGGGGTATTTTAAAAATAAACACTAATTATTCCCTGTCATCCTCCCTATCTTCCGATTTACGCCTGCATCAATTTGCTTATTAAAGATTTATAACTCCAAATCTTTAAATTAGCTAATTTGAATGTAAATTTGTTTTAGGATTAAATATTTTCTTATTTTTGTTCCATAAATCTTTTTTATTTATTATAAACAAAATTAATCTTAGTATAAAAATTATCAGTTTATTAAAAGTTTATGAAGTACAAATATTCTAATATTCTTTGTTCCTGTGTGTAAATTTACTTTCATGATTCATTACCTATGTATTAATAATAATAATACTATCTTTATTTACTACAAGTACAAGGTATACAGGCCTAGCTGACATCAGTGACATACTACTATATAGAAAGTCCCTTGTTATGCTGAGCATTTCGGGCAGATTAGGTCAGTGTCCTAGGATGCGACTCACACCAGTCGACTAACACCCAGGTACCCATTTTACTGATGGGGAACATAGACAACAGGTGTAAAGAAACACGCCCAATGTTTCTGCCCTGGCTGGGAATCGAACCCAGGCCCTCGCCGTGTGAAGCGTGAGTTCTTTACCTTTGTAACTTGCTCAGCTATCAAAACTTTGGGGTCCAGTCCCTGGACCCATAATGTACCTCTGTAATCTTTTGACTACCGCCCAAAGGATGGGTATGGGGTGCAAAATAAAGATATAATAATAATAATAATAATATCTTTATTTACTACAAGTACATGTACATGATATAGCAGAGACCTAAGTCTCCCATGGGAGGGGGTACCCATCAGTGGCGGGACCAACTGGTCCCAGGCCTAGCCATATTCGCCCACAAGCACGAGGCAGGTAGGTAGCTAGTTGCTAGGCCACTCTGGTTTGCCACGTTCCCCGCCCCAAGGAGGCTGACGGGAAGGGCAGGCTTGCGAGCCGCAGATGGTAGCAAGCACCAGCCTTGGCACCTACCCTGCCCTAGAAGGGCTGGGCATGGTGATCGACCTCAAGTTTCAAAAAGATAGCCCAACAAACAACTGAGCAAAAAAAAGTATTTATCAAACATATATAAAAACAATGCTAACATGAATTTATCACGGTCAGCTTACTGTAATTTATCCCTATCTTCATTCTTAAAAAAAATAAAGTTTGTATGTTTTTGACATTTTGGAAAATATCTTCTTTTATCCTCACATAAATCAAAATTTTATTATGATATCTCAAAAAGCTAAGCCCCAATAAATAATACAACCTTTATTTTATGCTGTCTGTGTATTTCATTTCATTCCTATGATTATTATAGACGATGGGTTAATATATAAATGAATAACTTACTTCAGAGATAATAGCATTTATCTCAGCTTTATCGTGCATTACGAGTATATATCATAGTTAGCCCTGTTCGTTTTCTTTAACACTATCCCCCTAGAGGGAAAAGGGCAACGCCAAAGGAACCCCAATCCACAGGGAAGTAATATAATACTCCGAGGTGGCGATCATATTATGCCACATATTATTCATTCTAGAGTATTTAATATATTTATTTGTTATTTATATTGTCTATTATGTCATATTAGATCAATTGTGATAGATATAAAAGCCGTAGTATTGATAATAGCGTTATAATGAAGCATATTCCCCGGTTATCATGAGTCAGGAATTTCTGCTGACGCAAGAGAATATTCCAGACGGTTCCTGATTGGTTCCCAGACTATGTGTAAGCTCCACCCACTCTGTTATGATGCTAAATCGTCAATTATTATATAAGTAAGAATAATACAAGAAATTAATGAAAAAAATCGGGGAAAAAAATACGAATTTCACATGTCAGCAGACCTGCTACGGGTGTTGGCGTCACAATGTGTGATATAGATGACCATAATTCCTTGTAGGAATGTCGTTGAACAATGATTCTTGTACCATTGTGTTGCCAAAGAGTTGCTCTATTTTTCAATATTGTTAACACAATTTTCAATTTTTTTTTCCGCTCGCGCGGCGCGCGACTTTAGCGTGATTGGTGGAAGTTGAACGGTTGGTGAGTGGTGGTAGTGACTTTTTTTATATTTTATTTAAAAGACTTAATACATTATAAGGGCTTGAAATAAAAATAAGTACAGTAAGAATTCCTAACAGTGCTCTCATCGACAACTTAATGAAACAACACACACTGATGACAACAAGAACACTGATGATATAAAGTAACATCTCAAGAGGAACATTGGGTTGAAACAAAATGCCCCATATACTTTGCATGCAAATGCAAAACAAAAGACTATCATAATATTTACTCAGGAGAAACATACAATTCACAAGTAAAAAAACTGACTCACTCATTCATGGATATATAAAGGACATAGCAGAGAAGACATCTGTGTTAGTTTACGCACAGTTTTCACTTGGGATTATACATCTGTGTTAGTTTACACACAGATTAGTGTCGTTTCTCGTGATTGTTGGACAGTGTTCAGTGCGTCAGAGCCGTGAGCACGTGAGGGTGGCTAAGGGCTCCGTCCGGGGACCTGAGCCTCACAGTTCCGAGCCCCGTGTGGGCGGCTGTGAGGTCACGGTCAGCAGCTCAGCTGCTGGTTTAGTCACCATGTCAGGCCTAGGAGAGCGGCCTAAACGTTTATTGGAATGCGTGGACGAGTCGGAGGACGATGTGGGGCCGATTGGAGCTCCCACCAAGAAGGCCAAGGATGCTGTGGAGACTGCTGTATCTGCTGATCTGCCACTAGTTCAGATGGCAGATGCTACCCAAGAAGACGTGGTCACCCAGATGGATGTAGGGGTCATGGGAGGCCACCAGGAGGCTGTGGCTCCTCAACTGGCAGGGTTGGGGCCTGACCAGGTACCCACCTCAGTTGCATCAGCCACCACAGAGGATGTGGGAATGGCTGACTCCTCGTGGAAGAAAGACTTCCCACTCTGCTCGGACACATACAACCATGGTTTTCGCTAAATTCAAGGTTCCGGATTACGGGTTTGTGAGGTATCTGGAGGGCATCCCTCACCTCCAGCTCCGCTGTTAGTTCACTCTCAGGAACGAGGTTTTGGTCATTCCTCGGGACGAGGATTCATACGAGGCATTAAATGGGATGGTTGTGATACATCCCAGCATGGAATCTCAAGAAGTTCGACTGGCAGTGCTTCCAGGAGGTCATCAATCACTGGTGGGCAGAAACTACTCTACCAGAAGATCCAGAAGAGGCGGCTCAGAGCCTACAGGTGGCCTTCATATGGGTGGCTCAGGCAGCCATACCTAGGATTACGGGCAGAGGGTCGTACAAGCATGACTGGTGGTTCTACAATGAGGTAATCAAGGAACAGAACCACCACATCAATGTCGTCCACAAGATGCACAGGCAAAATCCCACGACTGAGTCCATGCGTTTTCTAAGGGAAGTGGTGTGGCATGCACGCTATGTCTCGCACAGGGTCCAGCAAGCTAAATGGTTTGAATGGTGTGCCTCCCTCAGCTACTCCACCACCTTATCTGAGATATGGACCAAATTAAGAATGGCCACTGGGCAGTGTCGCGGTGTGGCTCGAGCGCAATGTTATCACTTATCTTGACTAACTCGTCGGTACACAGGTAGTAGAATGGTAGCGTAGGTGAAGTGATACGGCCGTAGACTAGGCTTGGGTTTATTGTCGAATAGGGCAAGTGTACACGGGGTTCAAAGGGTATGTGAGGAGACCGGAACCCAGCTGGGTAGGACCTGTTTCAGGGAGGTAGGCCGCCAGAGTGAGGAAGAAACATGGCTGGCCCGCCTGACCTTGGTAGGCCTATAGATGGCAGCACCGTAGTGCCGCGCAGTTTGAAAGGGCCTCTGAATAGGCTGTTTACATCCGCTCGGCCACCTACCGCGTGTTCTCTCGACATGACAATACTGGCAGGCACGAAGGTGTAAACAAACAAACAAGCAATAGTTACCCAGGGGAAACTGGCTTCCGGTCACCTGACATTTACATGTACAGTCTGAACATTGCCGGTGCGGGCCGGAAAAACTCTCCCACTTCAAGAGTCCGGGAAGAGAAAATCAGCCTGCCCGTACAGCTGGACGGAGGACAGAACAAGCCGATGTTGGCACAGGAACTAGAGTCTTCCATATACAGGTTTTCCACAGGGCCAGGCATCAACTTGACTGCACATCCTTGAGCGCTGTACCATCCTCACATCTGCAAACAATGACTGACAGTAGCATTTCCTAAGGTGTGACATTTAACTCAAAAGGGTGATACTGCCCTTACCTTTATACAAGCTTTACAAGACACACTGGGTGCACATACTCACAATTACATTATTTCCATGGAATTCATTATACTACGGGTACCCTGCTAGAATAAATTTTACATATTTACATGGTGTTGTCCACCCTGACTCCATTATTTACTAACTATACAATGTATGCACATTAATCCCCATTTCTGCAAGCAAACAATTAGCGTAGCTAGCGTAGGAGTCGGACAAGTCAGTCGGTATGTCAATGTCACAGAAATGTACTGCTGTCCTGGGTCTCAGGCCATAAGTATGGAGCCTTAAAGGACTGTCATCTGTCATAGTGGTAGCGGGTGAAGAACTAGACGGGTTGTCACTAGTTTGAGTCTGAGTGTTGCTTTGTAATGCGTGCGATTCCAGCTCTGCTTCGGCTTGCACATGATTAATATACTTCATGTGGTCAAAGTGAGCTTCTCTGATAGTTCCAGTAGCTATCTCCCTCACCTCGAACTTATTGCCGCGGAGCTGTCGTAGGACACGGTAAGGACCGACAAACTTGGGGGCAAGTTTATGCATGCCAGGGATCTGCATCGGGTTGATCAACATAACTTTGCAACCTGGTTCCACCTTACTTTCCTTAGTGTGGGCGTTGTGATCCGACGTGAACCTATCTGTGGCTTTTATTAGGTTCTCATGTACTCGCTGGAAGATGAGCTGTGTGGTCCGCATCTTAACTATACCGGTGTTTTCGGTGTCATAAGTTGGACTAGGCGGAGCAAACAGGATTTCGTACGGTAAATGCTTATCGTAGCCGTACAAGGCAAAATGGGGTGTCTCGCCAATCGAGCTGTTGAGGGAAGAGTTCAATGTACACTGAACATCTGGAATAGCATCATCCCATGTAGTACAACTCGGATTAATGGTTACTCTGAGCATCTCCAGGAGTTTACGGTTTGTACGTTCAGCAAGACCATTACTCGCGGGGTGACGTGGAGCTACTGGTGCTTGGTGAATGTCAAACCTGAAGCAAAGATCCTTCATCTTGGCATTTATGAACTTCGACCCATTGTCTGACAGGAGAACGCGTGGGCAGGTATGACGGAGAACGATATGCTCACGGAAAGCATTTGCGACTGTCTCGGCCGTTTTGTCAGGGATGGGTACTAACTCGCAGTACACAGGTAGTAGAATGGTAGCATAGGTGAAGTGATACGGCCGTAGACTAGGCTTGGGTTTATTGTTGAATAGGGCAAGTGTACACGGGGTACAGAGGGTATGTGAGGAGACCGGAACCCAGCTGGGTAGGATCTGTTTCAGGGAGGTAGGCCGCCAGATTGAGGAAGAAACATGGCTGGCCCGCCTGACCATGATAGGCCTATAGATGGCAGCACTGTAGTGCCACACAGTTTGAAAGGGCCTCTGAATGGGCTGTTTACAGCAAACAGACCCCACAATGGAGGCAGAGCGACTGGTGGAACTCTTCACCTCCAGAGCGGCTATATCTCAACTGCCTCAGGATCCCCAGGACCTACAGGCCATAAGTATGGCCCCATCCTTCCAAGAAGGATGGGGGGGGGGGGGTGGCGATCCAAGCGGCATGCCTAGCACAGGACGCCACCGATGAAGACTTCACTGACCGGGAGCTTCAGGCAGCTTTCACATCTCATCGGGACACTGCGCCTAAGCATGATGGTGTCACCTATGGCATGATCACTCGGTCTGGCCAATCTAGTCACGAAGCTGTCCTGGGGGTCATCAACTGAACTTGGAGAGTTGGCAGACTCACTGCTGTATGGAAGGAGGCTGACATCATACCAATTCCTAAACCCAGGGATCCTGGCAGTGTGAGAGCCATCTCCCTCACAAGTTGCATCTCGAAGGTGTCTGAGAGGATGGTGTTGGAGCAACTGAGGTGGAAGCTTGGCCCTCCTCATACACACCTCTATGGGTTCACCAAAGGAGTGGGCACCTTTGAAAGCCTTACCACCCTACTGGCCAGCATTGGGTCGGACGCCCAAGCCCACATTGTTGTCTTCCTCGACCTTGAGAAAGCTTTCGAGCTAGCCAGTGCACCTGCCGTCCTTTCCCTCTTGGCCCACAGAGGAGTTAAGGGCAGGCTGCTTGCATGGCTTCGATCCTATCTCTAGGACAGGCGGGCCTGGGTACGTTTCTAGGGGCATGCCTCTTCTTTCAAGACCCTCGAAAACGGCACTCCGCAGGGCGGGGTGCTTAGTCCCGCCCTGTTCAATGTACTGATGCACCAGCTTGTGTGCCTGCCTTTCTCCACATTCACCTTCGTGCTCAGCTACGCCGATGATCTGGCAGTTGTCATTTCCAGGAAGCGCCGACTGTTGCAGTGAGCCCAAGAGAACCTCGATCTGCTGGCTTCCACTTGCCGTCACCTGGGGCTCAAGATTTCTGCAGCAAAATCCAAAGCCATGATCCTTCGCAACAGGGAACCCATTCAGAGGCTGCGGATCCTGGGCGTCGACCTGGAATGGGTTCACAGCTATAGGTACCTTGGCATCTACATCGACAGGCGCCTCACCTTCCAAACACATGTACGCCACATCAAAGAGAGAGCTCTGCAGAGGGTCAGGGCAATGAGTGCAATGTCCAACCCTAGGGTCGGGGCCAGCCTCGACGTCATGAGGTTGTTCTACATACAGGCCGTATGCTCGCTCATCGACTACGGAACGCTTGCTCTGGTTCACGCCAGGCCCACAAACATTAAGTGTCTCGGTGTGGTCCAGAACACAGCTGTATGGGCCATGCTGGGGGCGCCAAGGTGGGCCAACGCAGTGGCTCTGAACTTCGAGGCGCAGCTGCAGCCCTTTGAGGACAGGATCCAACTTGTAGCTGCCAAGAGGATATCAAAGTATCTTCAACTCCCGGGAGCTGACAAACTGATGAGGGATATGTGTGTCCACCAGGGACATGTCATACCAATGCACCACGGCCGCCGATAAATGTAATCAGTTGCCCATGACATTGCTCCTGGAAGCAGGCTGCGAGAGACCGGAAGCAAATTACACGATGCCGCCCCTTTGGATGCCAGAGCTGTTGGCAGTGCACTGGACAGCCCTACCAGGCAGCAAGAGGCATTGCCCCCAGTACATTCTGCAATGACTTGCTTCGGCTAGCATTACGGGTGTAGAAAGCCCTGGGTGTGTGCCGTATTACATTGATGGCTCCAGATACCCAGAGGCAGAATGCACAGCTGCTGGGATGTTCCACAGCATTCTGACAGCGGGTTGGCGCCTCCCAAACCTTTGCACCATACTCCAGTCTGAACTCTTTGCCATCCGACAAGCTCTGCAGCATGCAACTGCAGACCATCAGCATCCCCCCGTCATCCATGTTGATTCCAAGTCAGCGATCCAGGCAATTATGCACAGAGAGCCAAGGGACAACATACACTTACTCACATCCATCCGGGGCGACCTGCAGACGCTCATGACCCAGGGTCGCAGAGCCAACTTCCTGACCCTGGGGATTCATGGAGCCACTGCTGCTATGACAGGGCGACTCACAGGGCGCCCCCTCCAAGTATTCGAAAGCAGACCAGGGAACTGCGGGTTGCTATCCACCGCCTACGCTTAGGGTATCCTACCACTGCATGGATCATTGAATGGGCAAGAGAGGAGCTCTGTGCCCACTGTGACCGGATGGTTTTGACACCCCTGGGGCACTACCTGTTAGATTGCCCAGCTACATTGCCCCTTCGCCGTAGACACTTCCCGATGTCCCTGGTGGGGCGGGTCCAAGAAGATGAGGCGGAACATCTAGTGTACTTTACCATCAGATATTTGGAAACCTTACTCCCAGTCATTGCATGTCACCCACCCCACCGCTGATGTTGCTGTGAAGGCCTGCTGAGGGCCTCCAATGCATCCCACACCAACCACAATTAGAGCAACCTACCTTTTGGGATGTCGTTTTTCCATAGAATCGGAAAGGACCCTTCTTCCCACCAAAGGAATGCCACATGTATACCTGTAACGTCGATACAGGACACTTCCCTACCCGGGGATGGGTCACCAAATTAGAAGAGACCCGGGCCGGGATCCATACCGGCAAATCACATAGAATAGAATGTAATTCACAAGTATACATGAATATTTAAAAAACAATATATACATTACATCCATGAACAGGAAAAAAGTGACAAAATAGAAAGAAACAAAATACTGAAGGACATATTACACAAAAATCTTTCACTAAAGAACAAAATACAAAGTTACATATTACACAAAAATATCTTCCCCCGGGAGCATAGTACTCTCACGTCTGTCTCGTGCAGACGGCAACCCAACAAGGAACATTATTTCATTGTAAAGACATAATACAATATAAGAGCACAATAGAAACAAGTACAGTAAGAAGTGAAAACAATGCTCTCGTCTACAATCCCATGATACCACACACACTGATAACCACAAAACATGGATAAATAAGTTACACAGAATATTTACTCAGGAGAAACATACTAAAGGCAAGACAAATCAATTCACAATTACATGAATAACCCCACATTACTCATACACACACCTCCAATGAGGAAACATTTTCATACAAGACAATAACACAGGTAAAGGAAGGAATCCTTCCCGAGGATTCAGTACAGTAGAGCAAAAAATGTTCATCCCATACACTAGACCAATGTAGTATTTATACAAACACTACCTAACAAAAGGAGATATCATACATCACATAAAGCACCCTAACCTATCAGCCGTCCTCAGAGGTAAGACACAAGGTTTAAACATATTAGAAACCCACATCAGGAACCCCACAAGGGTTACATACATCAAGATGGAAATCAGTTCATGCATAAGTTAAACAAACATAAAATCTCTAGAACTGAGACATTCTAAACCTATAACATGACATCACCAAATCCAGTAGGTTAGGTAGAAAGCCCCCTATGAGTTCCCCTGAAACCTACTCTTCACAGAGGTTCTCCCCCCTCCCCGTGTCCCGTCATACCACACATACCCCACATTCAAAATGACATGCATCATACACCCTCAGAGTCCACTGTCACCTCCTTCCCCCCCCCCTTCTTGCATACGCCTTTCCCCACCATGTATACACCTTCCCCTGTCGCCGGTCAGCCCATTTAATGCCCCTCCTTTCACAGCTCAAGTAAAACACACACCGTCAGGTCCCTATAGCCCGCAGAAAAGGCCAAATCCCACTTCCGACAATAGAGATCTTTATTTCTACATTTTTTCTGTAAAAAACAGCAGCCAAGGCCTTTAATCTACACTCCCCTAACACCTCCTTCATTACCCAAGACACATACAAGTAGTCCGCTACCAAGTACAAGACCGCCCTCCTACATCCCCTCCCACCACTCTTACATCAAAGCTCAAAGCCCATAAGGTTGAAAGCCCCCTTTCCCCAACCCTGTGCACCACCTTCCCAAACCATGCATGCACCTTGCCCAAATAATTACAAAAATATACCGCATGATACGCCATATCCTCCTCCCCGCACCTATCGCAAAACCCTCCCTCCCTTATCCCCATGCTCTCTCCCGCACCTACTCAGTGAAGTAAACTTACATTAATTTTCCAATAGATATCATACCTCTTAATCATCCTGTCCCAACCTACTTCTGACAAAACACCCCTGTGGTCAGAATACCCTACCAACGATTATCTCCCTGGTTACATAAATCCTATCTAATCTTGCCTCATATCCCAGCCTCACAAATGTGTGCTCTACACACCAGCCACTTCCTCTAACTTCATCCACCACCCCAGCCGCTCCTAATACCTCCCACAACACCCCCAGAACGAACCCTGCTGCTCTAGGCTCCACATCCTTACCCTGTATTACACAGTTTCAATCTACCCCTATAACTGTGACCACAGGGAAGCCTCTCAAATGGTACACCAGAACGTCCCTCACAAAATTTTCCTTAGAACGCCTACTATGGTCTACCGGCATGTATACACTTATAAAACACATCCGCATGTCTCCCCACACCCCATCCACCCTCACCACCCTACCCTTATCGCCCGCTTCCCACACTAATAACTTAAAAGAACTGGCCACATGCATTACCACAGCAGCCCCTCCCTTTAACTTACTGGAACTACCTGCATACACTCGGTACCCATTTAAACTCAAATCTCTTGCACACTTAAAATTGCATTCCTGTACGAAACAAATTTTTTTTATTAACACATCAGCCATTTCCCACCAAGGCAGGATGGCCCAACAAAAAAAAACTTTCATCATCATTCACTCCATCACTGTCTTGCCAGAGGCATGCTTGCACTACAGCTACAAAACTGCAACATTAACACCCCTCCTTCAGAGTGCCGGCACTCTGAAGGAGGGGTGTTAATGTCTGAAAACATCTCATAGTCACCTAAAAACGTCTCATAGTCATTTCTAGGGATCGCCTCTTCACCTCAGCCCTTAGGCCGTTAACATTGATGGTGAGACTTCTGAAAGCAACATGGGGGGCTTTCCTTGAAACCTCTGGATTTTCTGCACCCCTCCCCCCTTCTCCTTTGCCCCTGACCACTTTTAGGCCCTTCTCTCCCTGACACCCCACCCAGCCCCCTGCGGGCCACATCTACCCATGCCTTATTACAGGCATAATCACGTCCTCATCTGATGTGCCCACAGGCCTTTTGTGTGAATCACCACTAGTTTCCATTTCTACATTTTCCACATTATAATCATTTCTGTGTACCACAGCCACCACATCCTGCACTACCAGATGTGACTCCCCATCCTGTAACTTATGCCCTCCCTCCACAGACCCCATGATTTGTTATATTTTATTTATAAAAACTTATATGTACAATATCTACAGAACGTAATACCTTCATAGAAGGTTCCTACACATGTCAAATCAAGGACACCTACTGCCAGCATGACAGTACACAATATGCACAAAACATGAATCACAAAACAAATAACGTGTTTTAATAGGTTACATAAAATATTCATAAACAATGAACTTTTCACTAAGTGAAACATAAAGAATTCTCATCAATGCTCTTTCATTACTGTGAGAAAGTATACGTATATAGTACATATCTTCCGAAAGCCATAACCCCCCGTCCCTCCCCCAAAATCTATAGTTTCACTTTCCCTTCGTACCATCACAATCCTTAATAGAAAAAATACACTTGCTTATGATATAAAGAAACTGCTACACATTGCAGTGCTCTATGCATTACTCAATGCCTTTCTCTTAATGAGAATAGAAGAAAGGCAAATAAACTCATGTAAGTCTACATTTATCATAAGCACTGAACCTTGATGACACAAAAGACCAAAATTTTAGGATATATCAGAGTGTATACAAAAACACGTTACATTCAAATTACTATCTATTACACTTCAGTTTACCCAATAATATTATTACCCTCATACTTTTAGCTTACGTGCTGATTGAATACACCGTTACAATAGACCTCATAAAAAAGCCAATCAGTACATGCAATAAATTTGATCCAATACCACATACCTTGCAGCTTCAGCTCTTACATATAAAGGATATTCAATGAACTACTTATAATAATAGGAGGAGGAGGTGTTGATTCACCGGGAAAGCCCCCAGCCCGGGTCTTTACCAGATGGCGACCCGGCTCCGGCTCCCTGTCGCGAGAGTATCAGAGACCTATGTCTCCCATTGGAGAGGGTACCCCTCAGCGGCGGGACCAACTGGCCCCAGGCCTAGCCACATTCCCCACCAGCACGAGGCAGGTAGGTAAATAGATGCTAGGCCTCTCTGGTCTGCCACCTTCCCCTCCCCAAGGAGGCTGACGGGAAGGGCAGGCTTGTGAGCCGCAGATGGTAGCAAGCTCCATTCTTGGCACCTACCCTGCCCTAGAAGGGCTGGTCTTGGTGATCGACCCCTATAATAATAACAATAATAATAATAATAATAATAATAATAATAATAGTTTATTTAGACATGATACAAAGAATTACAATGGGTTATGAGATATTATGAGGTGTACATGCCAAAAGGCATTTTGGGCAGATTTAAAATTAACTTAAAACTAAATGGTAAGAATTTTAGTAAATAGTCTACAATATGTGTATAGTTGAGAATTTAAGCTATGAAATTTGAACATAGTTTAGACATGACATTTTTGAAACATAGTTTTATACTTTTGACTTATTTATAAAATTAATTGAATCAGATTAAACAAATTAAATCAGAAATTTGTGAGGATCACGGAGCAGAGGAGACATCTGTGTTAATTTACGCACAGATTTACGCCATTATTGTTCTTCGTGGGCTATGTTTTCGCTTGGGATTATACGTCTGTGTTAGTTTACGCACAGATTAGTGTCGTTTCTCGTAAACAGTGTTAAGTGCGTCAGAGCCGTGAGACACGTGAGGGTGGCTAAGGGCTCCCTCCGGGGACTTGAGCCTCACAGCCCTGAGCCCCGTGTCGGCAGCTGTGAGGTCACAGTCTGCAGCTCAGCTGCTGGTTCAGTCCCCACACCTACAGTCACCATGTCAGGCCCAGGAGAGCGGCCTAAACGTTTATTGGAATGCGAGGACGAGTCGGAGAATGACGTGGGGCCGATGGGAGCCCCCCCCAAGAAGGCCAAGGATGCTGTAGAGACTGCTGTATCTGCCGATCTGCCACTAGTTCAGCCGGCAGATGCTACCCAAGAAGACCTGGTTCCCCAGATGGACATAGGGGTCATGGGAAGCTACCAGGAGGCTGCGGCTCCTCAACTGGTGGGGTTGGGGCCCGACCAGGTACCCACCCCAGTTGCATCAGCCACCACAGAGGATGGGGAATGGCTGACTCCTCGTGGGAGAAAGACTTCCCGCTCTGCTCTGACAAATGCAAATATGGCCTTCAACAAATTCAAGGTTCCCGATTACGGGTTTGTGAGGTATCTGGAGGGCATCCCCCACCTCCAGCTCCGCTGCGAGTTCACTCTCCGGAACGAGGTTTTGGTCATTCCTTGGGACGAGGATTCTTACAAGGCACTAAAGGGGTTGGTTGTGAAGCATCCCAGCATGGTGGAACTGATTGCTTGGGAGAAGGTATAGAAGGGGTGCTCTTACACGTCCCTGTGCCCCTTCCATTGGACCCCATTTTGGAACTGCCCAATATTGTCAAGGCAGAGCGTCTCACTGCCAAAGTGAACAAGGTACCCACCCGACAGGTGCTGATACACCACAAAGGCCCACTCCCAACGCACCTGGACCTTGGGGTCTGGGGAAAGTTCAGGACCCGGCCATACCTCACAGGCCCACTGCAGTGCTTCAACTGTCAGGGGTTCAATCACATTGCAGCCACCTGTCAGCTAGAGAAGATGTGTGAAGTGTGCAGCAAGGCACATGACTCGAAGGACTGCATTGCACTCTTAGGCTCCAGCCGAGAGGTCTCGGCCGGAGCCCAAGTGTGCCAACTGCTCAAAGAGGCACCATGCCTGGAACCAGAGCTGTCCTATGATGGTGCAGCACTGGTAGCAGGTGCGTCACCGGAACGGCTTAGCACCCGCGTCAACGCCCAACCTCAGAACTGCCCAGCAACAGTCAGCATGGGCTCCCCCCGCAGCACCACGGTTGCCACAGATGGGCGATGCCTGCGAGTTCCCGGTACTGGGCTCCCAGCAGAGGCGTCAGGGGGCAGTCAATGGCTTGCAGCTGCACGGCCAACAGCAGGGCCAGCCAGCAAGATGGCCGAGAAGACAGAGTCACTGGGAAAAGCGGCGACAGGCCAGGAACACTGCGCAGCAGACCCCTGCTGGGCACCGTCTATCCACGCCATCTCACCACCATGCCTCTTCCCGAGGGCAGGCCTCTCCTGCGAACGTCCAGAGTCAAGCAGTGGCTCCCCACAAGGAGACCCGGACATTCACAGCTACTCCGGCCAGACCCAGGGTGCACCCAGCTTATGCAGCTGCAGTGTCGACAGCCACCCAGACTTACCTGCTGGCTCAGGACCAGCATGAAGAGTCGTCCGACCCAACACCTACAGAGGTAATGGTAGATTAATTTCCCACTCGTCTGAAGAAAACCGTTGGGGTCATCTCAGAGCTCCTCACTCGCCTGCTGCCTTCAGCGGAGGACAGGGGCGCCTGCAGACAGCTCCTGTCGTGGATGCTAGGCGTTGTCCTCCTGGACAGGAAGGACTCGATGGAACTTCAAGCCATCATCCAAGAGTCCTTCCAGTCCATGATGGAGGAGACCCCGGGGTCACCAACAACGGAGGACGACATGTCCCAGGCGGAGATGGAATCAGAGGGTCCCCTCTACTCCCCTTGAAGATCCTTCAGTGGAACATTTGTGGGCTGCGGCGAAAACTTCACTTAGTGATTGAAGCTGCAGTACAAGATGAGATCGATGTCTTCCTACTCCAGGAGACACTTACCAAACCACCACATCAATCACCGCCACGTATCCTGGGATTCTCGGCTTACCTTCAGTGCCTGGAAGGCATTCGCAGGGGCACGGCAGTCTACTTCAGGAATACTATGCCTCACTCTATCTCCACTAACCCCATCGACTGCGGGGAGGGCGTGGAGTTACAGGCCGCCACCTTACACCTTCCAGATGGACCTCTCGTGATTTACAACATATACAGAAGCCCTAGGTCCACCCTTGACATTTCAGAGGTGGCTACACTCGCCCCCCTGGAGGGTCTTATTGTGGCTTGGGATGTCAATGACCATCACCCAATACTTAATTCTGTCTCCCAGTCATTGCATGTCACCCGCCCCCCTGCTGACGTCACTGTGAAGGCCTGCTAAGGGCCTCCGTTGCACCCTGCACCAACTACCATTGGAGCAACTACCTTTTGGGACTTCGTTTGTCCATAGATTCGGAGAGGACCCCTCTTCCCACCAAAGGAATACCTCACATGTACCTTTAACGTCGATACATGACACTTCCCTACAGGGGAGCCGATGCCGGGTCGCCAAATTGGAAGAGACCCGGGCTGGGATTCATACCAGCAGATCATATAGAATAGAAGTAATTTGTGTTGCAATAACAAAGTATATGGTCATTAGATGAGTTACAAGGAGCACAAAGGTACATAAGGATGCATGAGGTATAAGTTTCAACATTTGTACTAAATTATATTCGATAAACTATTTTTCTTTGAGCGGTCGATCACCATGCCCAGCCCTTCTAGGGCAGGGTAGGTGCCAAGGCTGGAGCTTGCTACCATCTGCAGCTCGAACGCCTGCCCTTCCTGTTAGGGAAGGTGGCAGACCAGAGAGGAGTAGCATCTATCTACCTCCATGCCTCGTGCTGGTGGGGAATGTGGCTAGGCCTGAGGCCAGTTGGTCCTGCCTATGAGAGGTATCCCCTCCCCTGGGAGACATAGGTCTCTGGCACTCCCACGCCAGGGAGCCAGAGCCGGGTCGCCATCTGGTAAAGACCCGGGCCGGGATAATTCCCGGTGAATCAACACCTCCTCCTTTCTTTGAGCAATTAAGTAAGGGGTTTTGAGGCTAAATGGTAAGAATTATAGTAGACAGTTTACAATATAAGTAGTATAGTTGAGTATTTAATCTATGAAATTTGACCATGGCATTTTTGAAACATAATAGTTTTATAATTTTGGATCATTTAGTTTTATGTCTGGGGTCGATCACCATGCCCAGCCCTTCTAGGGCAAGTTAGGTGCCAAGGCTGGAGCTTGCTACCATCTGCCGCTCGTAAGCCTGCCCTTCCCGTTAGGGAAGTTGGCAGACCAGAGAGGCCTAGCATCTATCTACCTCCATGTTTCGTGCTGGTGGGGAATGTGGTTAGGCCTGGGGCCAGTTGGTCCCGCTGCTGAGGGGTACCCCCTCCCATGGGAGACATAGGTCTCTGCTACTCCCACGCCAGGGAGCCGGAGCCGGGTCGCTGTCTGGTAAAGACCCGGGCCGGGAGAATTCCCGGTGAATCAACACCTCCTCCTTTATATGTCTACATAATAGAATTATTAAATCAGATTAAACAAATTAAATAAATAATTTGTTTTGCAATAACAGTCATTAGATGAGTTACAAGGAGCACAAGGGTACATGAGGATGGATTTCCTTATATTAGGTGGTTTATACATTATAAGATATAACATGGCATATACATTATGAGGTATAAGTTCCAACATTTGTACTAGATTGTGTTTGATAAATTATTTTTCTTTGAGCAATTTTGTAGGGGGTTTTGAGGCTAGGTGAGTAACACAGGGAATAATATTATTTTGAGGCAGTGTAAAGTTATTTAATAACTTTGTAGGTAATGTAAAGTAGTGGGTATTTAGTTTTGGGCGAGTAGGTGATTTTTTAGCAGAGTTTTGAATTTATATACAGACCGGGTTTCTTTGGTAATCATAGGTAATAAATTCCAAATTTTTGGGCCTTTGATGTGCATTGCGTTTTTGCATAGTGTGAGGTGGACGCGGGGAACATCGAATAGTGATCTGTGACTTGTGTTATGTTCATGTGTCCTGTTAAGGTTGGTTAGGAGAATTTTGAGTTGTGGGTTAATATTTGAGTTTAGTGTTTTATGTATGTAATAAGCACTGTATGGTGAGTAAGTTCAGACTTTTGAATATAGGTGGGAATTTGTTATCATTCGAACTGCAGCCTTTTGTTGTGTTATTAATGGTTTGAGGTGATTTATTGTTGTTGAGCCCCATGCACAGATTCCATAGTTGAGACAGGGGTAAATGAGTGAGTGATAAAGGGGAGCTGGTTGTGGAACATAGTACCTTATCTTGGATAGTATTCCTACGGTCTTGGAGACTTTCTTGGAAATTTGTTGTATGTGTCTTAAATTGAGGTCACTGTCAAGGTGGATTCCTAATAATTTTCCCTCTGTGAGTTTTGTGACAAGTGATCCGTTTATCATTATGTTAAGTGGAACATTTGTAGCTCTGTTCCCAAACTGAATGAAATAGGTTTTGTCAACATTGAGGGTAAGCTTGTTAGTCATCATCCAGGTAGATATTTTCTGTAATTCAGCATTTGCAGTGTTGGCTAGTGTGACTGGGCATGGGTGAGAGAAGACGTATGTAGTGTCATCTGCAAATAGTATGGGTTGGAGTAGTTGAGATGCATTTGGTAGGTCGTTTATGTAAATGAGAAAGAGAAGTGGGCCAAGAACACTTCCCTGTGGGACACCAACTGTAATTGTTTGTGTGGAAGAGTTAGCTCCATTTGTGGACACATATTGGCTTCTGTCGCTAAGGTATGACTTTAGGTAGTTGAGGGAGTGCCCTTATATACCATAGTGTGATAATTTTAGATGTAACAGACCATGGTCAACTGTATCAATAGCTTTACGTAAATCAATGAAGATTCCCACTGGGATTTCTTTATTTTCAAGAGCGGTGTATATTATTTCTAGCATGTGTATGATTGCATCATTTGTGTTTTTATTAGGCCTGAAACCAAACTGACAGGGGTTGAGTATGTTGTGGGAGATGAGGTAGGAATAGATTTGTCTATGAATTAACTTTTCAAAGATTTTGGAGAGAAGGGGTAAGTTAGATATTGGCCTATAGTTATTTAGGTCTGCTTGATCTCCGCCTTTATGTATGGGGGTAACCCTCGCTATTTTGAGTATTGATGGGAAGGTGGAGGATTCAATGGATTTGTTAAAGAGTGTTGCAATAATTGGTGATAGTACTTGATAAGCTTTTTTGTATATAAAAGGTGGTAATTTATTTAGATCTCCTGCCTTGTTTTTTAATGTGTTAATAACAAGCGAGACTTCTGTTGGGTTGGTCGGAGCTAGGAATAGTGTATTTGGGTAGCCTCCAGTGAGTGTTTGAACTTGGGATTTTGCTTGCTAACTTTTTTCCTATTGTCGAGAAGAAAAGATTTAGTCTGTTGTTTCAGTTGGTGAGAGCAGGGGTTTATCTGTTTTTGTCAGTTTGATTGTTATGTTTCTGGATACTTTTTTAGCTCCTAGAATTTCAGATAGGGTTTTCCAGGTCTTTTTCATATCACCTCTTAAGTTATTTAATCTGTTCTCATAATACAATTTTTTTGACCTTCTTATCAGGCTGGTTACGTTTGATGAGTAACGTTTTGTTTGTTCTCTTGTTATTTGACCCATTCTGTACTGTTTTTAATATAGGTGTTTTATATTAATGAATTTGAGAATGCTGGGTGTTAGCCAGGGACTATTTAGTCTCTTAGCTGTGATCTGTTTTTTTTTTAGGGCAATGCATGTTATAGAGGTATTGAGACTTTTTTAGAAAATTATTAATACATATGTCAGTATCTGTATAGGTGTCTAACTCGGTTTGCCAGTCAATGTTTGACATAGCTGTTATGAAATTATTAAGAGTTGCCTCATTATATAGTCTGAAAGTAACTTTAGTAGTCTCTTGGGGTAATGTACATAGGTTGGTTATGAGAAAGGTAGGGCAGTGGTCTGTGGTATTATCTGTGAGTATGCCTGATTTTAGAGGGGATATGGTGTTTGTCCAGATGTGGTCTAATAGGGAGGCACTAGTTTCAGATATTCTTGTTGGTTTTGTTACATTGGCGCTATGCACATAACTTCACTATACCAGCAGTCACCAAGAGTAATGGCCTATACCCAATCTCATGCACCACATATTCACCACTGCATGTGGATAAAAAAAATATCATGGCATCATTGCCTATCCAACCATATAAAACTACTGTATTTCACTGCAAACATGAAAGTCCCCTAATCCTTGAACATATTAGGACTACTTACAAATCCAAAAGTCTGAAAAAAGTCCCAAAAGGAAGCACCACCATGTCATCCGTCGTCATCCTGTCATACCCCCCACTTACACTACCCTACACTGTGCTTACACAACCCCCCCCCCTCTTGCACGTCACACGTCTCCCAGACAGTTAATATAACGTTGTCAGTGTCCAGACCCCCCCTTCATATTCTCCTTCCCCATTCAGTGACACGAACCTACAACATACGCATCTAATCAACGCCTACAGGTACATCTACATTTCCATTCATCCCCTCACCCCCCTAGGAGACAAGCCCCTTCCTCTATACCCCAACCTCCCCCCTCTTTCTTCATTGCACTCCAAGTAAGTCCCCTACTATCATGTTTCTATATCTTTCTGGAAAAGCCCTCTCCCAAGTCTCCCCATAAAGAATCCTATTCCTACATTTTGTACGGTACATATTCACTGCGATCATGCTGATTCTAACCCCCTTTCCAGCCTCTCTCATCCCCTATGATACATACACAAAATCGACCAATAAGTACATTATAGCCCAATGTATACATGCATTCACGCCCCTAATGTCTGGGCTTAGTGTCCTCAATTCCTGTATCCCTCCCCCCCATCTTTCGAATCATGCCACCGAACCACTCCCTCACATTCCCCAACCTTTTGCAGAAGTATATAGCATGATAGGTGGTTTCCTCAACCCCACACCTATTACAACCCACCCCAGCGACCAACCCCATCCTATACAAAACCGCCTTTGAAGTTACAACTCCATGCAAAAACCTGTAAAACATTTCTCTAACCCATGCTCTTAACCTCATCTTATGCAACCCTTCCCATATACTCTTCCACCCATACACTGGATACACAGCCTCCCCCTCCACAACTTCTTCCACCTTCCCCACCCTGCCTAACGCACTCGCTATTATCCTCCCCGTTCTTCTCCTGACAATAAGATACCTCAACAAATCCTTGGATACACACGATTCTTTCCCCAGTCACCATTTTTGTACATCACCCACCACCTTCTCTATCATCTTCCGCCTTCCTCTCCCAACCTCCCAAAACTATTTTTCATATACCACACATCAATTGTTCTTCTATAAGTATCAACCCCAAACCCTCCAACCCCACCCTCTTCCTAACCACATCCCATCTCAACCATGCTTTACCATGCACCCACACATACCTCATAATCCTGAAATCCAAACGTCTAACATCTTCCTGTTTTAATGGATACATTGCCACAACATGCCATAGTCTGCTATAGACAATGGCACTGACAACTATTACACGCTGGTGTAACGTAAAATCCCCCGGCCTCCATCCCCTTATCCTACTAATCGCACTCTCCACGACCCTCACTGAATTCACTTCTCTAGCTACTTTCGAATCATGCATGAAAACCACCCCACATACACACAGCTGCTCCACTAATGGCCATCCATCCCTAACCCCCAGTGCCTCCCCACGAACCCACCTCCAATAACTTCGACTTTGCCCCATTTACCTGCATACCCATTGCCCTTGCAAAAATCCTAACTATTCCTCCTACATTCCCAAGCCCTTCAGCCCCTCCCACCAAAACATTCGTGTCATCTACATACCCTACTATTCCCGTTGCACCTCCCCTCGCCTCCCCCCTTTCTTTCACTACATCTTCGATGAGACTATAAAATGGATTCTGGAGACACGCAAACAGGATCTGTGACAGAGAGCACCCCTGCTGCAGACCCTTTCCCATGCATACTTCCTTGCCCACTTTACCATTCACCTGCACTCTGACCATTGCATCCCAATATAAAGTCATTGCCCATCCCACAATCTCATTCCCAAATCCCTGTTTACTCATTATCTTCCATAACATTTCATGGTCTACACAATCATATGCTGCCTTCCAATCTAAACCCAATACCCCACCACTCGTACCACATTCTATAAAATCTTTTATACTTCCATGCTCCTGTCACATGCTCCTACTCAGGATGCCATACTGCCCTTTCTCTATCACGTGTCCAATCACTCGTTTCATCCTGTTACCTAATACCTTAGCGAAAATCTTATAATCTACACACATCATTACAAGTGCACTATAGTTTCTAATCGCCATACCCTCCTCCCTTTTTTTAACCAGTACCACCACTCCTATGTGCTGCAATGCCCCCATACATTCTTGCACTTTCATCTGATTCAATAATTTCACCAAGCATTCCTTTATACTACCCCAATTACTTACATAAAAATCATTAGAAATCCTATCTAACCCAGGCGTTTTCCTCCTACTCATGCCACTCATAGCCGTCCACACTTCCTCTTCCCTGATCACTCCTTCTAACTCCACCCGATCTTCATCATCCAAAACCATTGATATTCCTTCCAACAGAACCTGCCCCTCGTTCCCCCTCCCCACGTCAATAATCATCAAACCATGCATCCAAATAGATACTTACTGCCTCAGTCATACGCAGCATTTGCCCTCTTTTATACCCTGCCATATCCTCATATACCTCCATTCCCATCACCGTCATCCCCATCTTCCTACTTCTAAACCTTCGTAATACACTTGCTGATGGGTTGTTTCCCCAATAGCACATCTTCCCTACCCCCACACAACCTTATAGCATCAAACCTTTCATTCTGAATTTCTCACAATTTATCTTTCAATACCCCAATCTCTGCCACTGGGTATGAACTCCCTCCCTTATAACAACCTCCCAACTGCCCCTCGATGTATTTTTGCAGTCCATACCTCCATTGCTTTTCCTCCCTTCTTTTTTCCTTATAATACCCCTAATACCTGGTTTGGTTATCTCCTCCCACAACCCCACTATATTCTCTACCCAATTTCCACTCATCCACATGTTCCCCCACCATTCAGCAAAGTCACAACACCTATCACTCTCCTCTAATAAACCCATATTCAATTTCCCGTAACCCCCAAACCATTTTACTACTCCATCCCAACCTACATCAACCAAAACCTCCCTGTAGTCTGAGAAGCACACGTCCAAAGTCTGCACACTTCCCACTACCATTCCTCCTATGACATATACCATATCTAACCTTGCAGCATACCCTTTGCGTATGAATGTATGCTCCTCCCGCCACCCCTCCCCTCGCATCTACCAATCCCACATTTCCCAGTAACTCCCACAAAACCCCTAAGACACACCCAGTTCCCCCTCAGCTCAACATCCTTTCTACGTACAACACAATTCCAATCACCTCCCAACAGCGATACGTCCCGCAATCCACCCATCTTTCACCTTTTGGCTACTCTCAGCAGGCATATACACCCTCATGAAACACACCCTCACACCCCTTCTACTCATACTATCTGTCCCCCCCCCACCCTCCTCCCATGCCTGCAAATGAAAAGGGCTTGTCTCCTTCACCACTACTGCCAGTTCACCCTTTAATCTCTGAGGATTCCCTGCATACACACGGTACCCTTTCAAAGACAACTCTTTACCATACCTATAATTATGTTCCTGAAGGAACCCTACGTCCACATCATACCGTCTCAGAGTCACTTCCATCCACTTACAACTTACCTCTACTTTTAACCCATTGACAGACTAGGGGGCTTTCTTTTTGACCTCACTGGCAATGGTGCAACACCTTTTCCCCCTACTATCTCCTTCACACTACCCTTACCTCCCCACTTCCCTTCCGGCCCTTTCAACCCTCCCTTGCCCATACGGGCCACATCCACCCATTCTTTCTTACAAAATCTTTGGGCCGGCGTGAGGACATCATCACTATCAGACCACTTCCTGGACTTCCCAGCTACATCCATACCATCATCATTTGCAACCTCATGGACTGTCACCTGCACTATCTTCGTTGTCAAACCTTCCTGCACTGGACCAACTTCAGCTGCTCCTACATCCACACTCTGTTCTTCTGTTAGGGCTTGTGCTATGCTCACTAAATATGATGGAATGGCCTGCCTCAAGGTCATCTTGATGTTCAATGATCCTTCTGGCAATCCCAGATAGGGACCCTCAGTCCATCTTCCCACTGTTGTCAAATGGATTATGCCGTAGTCCTTAAACACCATCCTAATGTTACATTCGTCCACCTCAAATGGAATGTTTCAAACACGCACCCAAGTATAGTAGCGTGACACATCCTTCGCTTTGACCTCCGTGCTCGAATTGACCACCATGCTGTCGTACGCACTTGCTGTTGCCATTTTGACAAAAATGCGGGAGGCCCCATTAAGTGCTATGCCATACAATTCTTTGTTTCCAATACCATATGTCTTCCTTATTATTGCCGGAAGTACAACAGCTGCAGTAGATGGATATACTGCACCTCTAATGACCTCAAAGCAGATGGTGTTTATTCTTCTACGACTTGCCGACGCCATGTTGGTGAAAATGAGTCACAACTGCGCCACCAGAGGAGCTGCGAACAACCAACCAGTATGACGGCTGGAAGGTGAATGTACTCCTTCCCCACGCCACAGGGGACGGGGAAAGAGGTAAGTAGTAAGTTTATTCAGGTAAACAAATACAGTTACATAGAATATCATACATAGCAGCATATGTGTAGAGAACCTAGGATAACCCAAAAAAGTCAGGCAGAGTGACTTATTTCCATTGGGGCAGGGTGTGTAGGTGAAGATGATGGGAAGACACTCACTGGTTTGAAGCAGCCACATACCCACATCATTCATGATGTGCATGGGAAACATAAATTTTGTGTTTATTGTAAGCAGAACACTGAACAACAATGCGCAATCCATGTGTAGGGAAGTGCCTCTCACCCCACCACTGGGCTTGCCCTGGGTGGCCTGGTAGCTAAAGCTCTAGCTTCACACACGGAGGGCCCGAGTTCGATTCCCGGCTAAGTGGTTGAGGGGAGAGGACATGTGTGTGTTGACTGAGGTCGTAGGCCTTCTATCTCAGGACTGCTTATTTCACCCGACTGATAATAATAATAATCATGTCAGGAATTATGACATGATACGAAGAATTACATATAGTTGAAAAAAATGGGGTGCACATGCCAAAGCCCATTATATGCAGAGCATTGTGGGCAATCTTAAAATTAATTACAATTATGCTATAATAGACTAAATGGTAAAAATTATAGTAGATAATTTACAAAATAAGTATAATTGAGTATTTAAGCAATGGAATTTGAACATAAGATGAACATAATAATTTATTATTTGTAGTAATGCAATTTATTAAATCAAACAAATCAATCAATTATTTGTATTGCAGGGGTCGATCACCATGCCCAGCCCTTCTAGGGCACGGTAGGTGCCAAGGCTGGAGCTTGCTACCATCTGCGGCTCGCAAGCCTGCCCTTCCTGTCAGCCTCCTTGGGGCGGGGAAGGTGGCAGACCAGAGTGGCCTAGCATCTATCTACTACCTGCCTCGTGCTGGTGGGGAATGTGGCTAGGACTGGGACCAGTTGGTCTCACCGCTGAGGGGTACCCCCTCCCATGGGAGACAAATGTCTGCTACTCCCCCAACAGGGAGCCGGAGCCATCTGGTAAAGAAATTATTGTTCTTTGAGCAATTATATAAGTGGTTTTGAGCAATTATGTAAGGGGTTTTGAGCAATTATGTAAGGGGTTTTGAGCAATTATGTAAGGGGTTTTGAGGCTAAAGGAGTACCACAGTGAAATGGTATTTTGAGGCAGTGGAAAGTGATTAATTAACTTTGTAGGTAATATTAAATATTGTGTATTTAGTTTTGGGTGAGTAGGTTGTTTTTCAGCAGAGTTTTGAATTGATGTACAGGCATTGTTTCTTTGGTAATCACAGGTAATGAATTGGGCCTTTAATGTGCATTGAGTTTTTGCATAGTGTGAGATGGACACGGGGAACATTGGGGTCCTTTTAATACCTTAGTTATTATACTATAGAGGATATATACTACTAGGAATAAGATAAAAAGAGTTATTTACATTTACATGTGTGTTAGCTAAAAAAAATTAAAAATCATTCTCCTCCCTTTCAGTCGCTACATTACCTTTTGGCTCTCTTCTTGAACTGGCTGATGCTATGACTGGCTTTCAAATGTGCAGGCAGTCTGTTCCATTACTTTATTGCTGTACAATAAAAGGTGTTTGTGGGTATTACAAAGTTGTGCTCTCTCCCCCTAGTACTATGACTGCTTTGGTTCCCAGCCTTGACAAAATTGGCAGCAAGATATTCTGGACACTGTTTGTGAGCAATTTTATAAACTTGATTTAACTTAAGTTGTTTTACTCTGTCTTCAATATTCAGCATATCCAAACGTTGTAATTCATCCTGGCCTACATGCTCTCTTGGACCCAGGTCCAGGAAGAATCTTACCATTTTGTTCTGGGTGATTTGCAGTTTATCTTTCAGTTTTTTGTCAAGGCAGAATATCATGAAGAGCAAGCATAGTCCATATGACATTGTATAAGGGCTAGACAGGGTCCTGCGAGCCTCAGTATATAGACACTGTGCTTGTCTGTAGAGGAACTTCAGTCCATGCCAGAGATTTCACCATGCAAAGCCCTTCTAGGGCAGGGTAGGTGCCTGAGCCAGAGCTTGCTACCATCTACAGCTCACAAGACTGCCATTCCCATTAGCTCCTCCGGGGTGGGAAAGATGGCAGACCAGAGTGGCCTAGCTTCTCCCTACAAGCCCCGTTAGGGCGGGGAATGTGGCTAGGCCTGGGGACAGTTGGTCCAAACGATGAGGGAGTACTTGTACCTCCTCCCATGGAAGACATAGGTCTCAGAGACTCCCACGAAAGGGAGCCAAGACCTGGTCACCATCTGGAAAAGACCCGGGATGAGAGAGATCTGGCGAAATTTAAAAAAAAAAAAGAACTTTAGTCTGGCATTCGCTTTCTTTACTACAATGTTCCCTATCAATTCTCCTGACATGCCTGGGTCAAAGGGGATTCCCAGATATTTTACTGAGGAAACTGAAGTGATGGATTCTCCATTACACTTGACATTAAAATTATTTACCCTTCTTAGTTTATATTTCGTGCTTCTGTTTTCACGAGGTGTAACGATAGTTTGTTATCTACTAACCATTTGCTGCAGGACTCCTTTTCCAGTGTTAATACATTAGCTATATCTTGTGGGTCTTTACCTGACACTAATAGAGTACTGTCATCCGCATACAGTAATAGTTAGCACTTGACACTGATGGGCATGTCTTTTACATAACACAGGAATAATAAGCGACCCAGAACATTACCTTGGGGAACTCCACATGATATCGGCAATGGTTCTGATTCTGTTTTGATTTTTACAATTTGTTTCCTATTGTTAAGATATAACTTAAACCAGTCTATGGAACCTATGCCGATAACTTGAAGTTTCTTACATAATACTATATTGTGGATGACAGTATCGAAGGCCTTGTGGAAAATATGGGTATTTTCCCTAAAGTTATACTGGATAAACTTTCTAATGTGAATAGATATTCTTAATGTGTTGCTGTTGGTTCACATTTTACTTGGGATTGGAAGAAGGAACCAACAGAAAAGTCTTAGCGCATGCGTGGAGAGACACATGGCATAGGCCGTAGCATGGGTAGGCAGGAGTAGGTGTCGGAACTCGCGTTGGGTGTGCCCAAAAATGGCATAGGTATCTGACTAGAATGGAGTCAGGAATTTGGTGTTTTCGAACGCCAAAACGTGATTAATGGCCTCACTTCACAATAGGAAGTGTCGTAATCGTTCTCAGTGTATAATGAGGGACATCAAGTCCGGGAACCACTATAATAGGGTGGTAATTTGTTAAATAACGAGTGGCGCGACGCCGCCATGATGGAAGTGAACAAGAGTCATCATTTCCATCTCAACTCATCGACTTTGAACTTTAATGGATCGACTACTAACTAGTAAATTAGCGGGACATTAACCCGTCGTGTGAACTGAAGAGAAATTGGTGACATTAATATCACGAGAGGATGGGCACAGTAATACTCAGTACCATTCTCCTACGGACCACATGTTAATTAACCTCACACTCCTGTCCCGAGGATTGTAGAGGTGTTAGGGGCCAAGACTCCTTAATCGGGACAAACCAACTAATACCATCGTCCCGCTGGAAGAATAACTACATTGGCTTAGCAGGACATCGAGATCAAAGGAGGAAATAAGGAAAGACAAGGAATGCTGCCTCCTCACCCACAGTTAAGCAACCTTTTTTATTATATCAACCCCATAGCTGGCCAGTTAGGTGTTATAATAGGACAGGTACTGTGGGTGCTTCCGTGATCTCCAGTGACCACTAATGAACTTGGGTAAGTGGTACTCTTATTATATTGACACATGTAACCCCTTCCCTCCTTTCCTATCAGTCCAATTTACACATACAGTCCACAACTAATCGTAACAGTATAACTATTGCTGTTATCTAATTGTAATTTATAATACTGGTCTAGGATGGATGTGTTATTGCTGCGACCAGGGACCACTTAACTGCGGTAAATATTATAATAATAATAATAATAATAATAATAATAATAATAATAATAATAATAATAATAATAATAATAATAATAATAATAATAATAATAATTTTTATTTAGACATGGTACAATGATACATAGTAAGGTAGACATGATACAATGATACATAGTTCGGTATAAAAGAGATGTACATGCCAAAAGCCCCTAATATGCTGTGCATTGCGGGCATTCTTAAGATTAATTAATATTAGACTACATGGTAAAAAGTTATGGTTGATAATTTATAAAATTAGTATAATTGTGTATCTAAGTTGTAAAATTTGAGTATAAGTTGAACATAATAATTTATTGATTATAGCAATGCAATTAATTGAGTGAGATAACAATTTAAAACAATAAATTGCATTGCAGTTACAGTTTACGTGGTCATTATATTGTAAATGTTATAGAAACAGTTAGCTTAGTATGTATTATTCATAACAGGTTTTTACATTTAAGTGAGTAATCAGGTTTTTACATTTAAGTGATTATTCTACTTTGTTGGGAATGTTTGATATTGAGCATTAAAAGATGCTAATAGTACACCAAAATGAACGCAATTGGTAAACAAATAAAAAGTTGATTTTTTTCGTGAAGGCCCCCTTAACACGAAAAGTTCGTAATTCGAAACCTTATTTCCCATAAGAAATAATGTAAATACAATTAATCCGTTCCACCCAAAAATATTCACAAAAAAAACATTTTAATTATAGTTCTACATACACAAAACAACATTATTAAAACTATAAATACTTCTACTAATACTAAATAATAAAAAAGATTAATAAATAACATTTACTTACCTTTATTGAAGAGAGGTCAATCACCGGGGATCACCATGCCCAGCCCTTCTAGGGCAGGGTAGGTGCCAAGGTTGAAGCTTGCTACCATCTGCGGCTCGCAAGCCTGCCCTTCCCGTCAGCCTCCTTGGGGCGGGAAGGTGGCAGACCAGAGGGGCCTAGCAGCTATCTACCTACGTGCTTGTGGGCGAATATGGCTAGGCCTGGGACCAGTTGGTCCCACCGCTGAGGGTAACCCTCCCATGGGAGACTTCGGTCTCTGCTACTCCCACGCCAGGAGCCGGAGCCGGGTCGCCATCTGGTAAAGACCCGGGCCGGGAGATTTCCCGGTGAATCAACACCTCCTCCTTTATTGAAGAGAGGTCGATCACCGGGGATCACCATGCCCAGCCCTTTTAGGGCAGGCTAGGTGCCAAGGCTGGAGCTTGCTACCATCTGCGGCTCGCAAGCCTGCCCTTCCCGTCAGCCTCCTTGGGGCGGGGAAGGTGGCAGACCAGAGGGGCCTAGCAACTATCTACCTACGTGATTGTGGGCGAATATGGCTAGGCCTGGGACCAGTTGGTCCCACCGCTGAGGGGTACCCCCTCCCATGGGAGACTTTGGTCTCTGCTACTCCCACGCCAGAAAGCCGGAGCCGGGTCGCCATCTGGTAAAGGCCCGGGCCGGGAGAATTCCCGGTGAATCAACACCTCCTCCTCCTCCTCGATCACCATGCCCAGCCCTTCTAGGGCAGGGTAGGTGCCAAAGCTGCGAGGCTGCCCTTCCCGTCAGCCTCTTTGGGGCGGGGAAGGTGGCAGACCAGAGTGGCCTAGCATCTCTCTACCACCTGCCTCGTGCTGGTGGGGAATGTGGCTAGGCCTGGGACCAGTTGGTCCCGGAGTTGCAGGCATCTCGAAGATAGGGAGGACGACTGGGGGAGGGTATTAGTGGTTGGAAGAGGAATCCCCCTCTAAAATGACTTCAGGTAACAAGTCCTTATCTGGGGTTACTTCCCTTCTTTTTCTTTTAATGCCACTAGGACCAGCTTGAGAGTCACTGGATCCCTGCCTCGTGAAATAACTGTCCACAGTCCTCTGTTTCTGGCGACTGTTTAATATTTTCCTGAAGTGCAACATGGCTCTGTTACTGAAGTGGTTGCACAGATGGCTCATTTCAGCTTGCTCAGGGTGGTGATTTTCAACAAAACTTTGTTGCACATCGTTCCACTTTTAACAAATTTCCTTAATCCGTGAAGAAGGCACCTCCTTCACTCCCTCTCCCTCCTCCTGTGAAGCAATAACCTCAGCTCTGGTCTGATGCTGTTCCAGTTCCAGCTCTTGCAGCTCTTCAGTTTTAGCTCTACCCTGTGCTCCTCCACCAACTCCTCCAACCCCAGGCTGTTCCCCAATGCCACAATATCTTCCCCAATATCTTCCACAACAGGCACAGGGTCGTCAGGGTCAGGGTCAGCCTCAAATCCTTCAAAATCCCTCTTTTCAACACAATCCGACCACAGTGGTCTCCAAGCAGAGTTCAAAGTCCTGGAAGTCACTCCCTCCCAAGCCTTACATATAAGGCCTATGTAATGCACGATACTGAAGTGATCTTTCCAGAACTCTCTTAGGGTCAATGCAGTGTCTGAGGTCACATCAAAGCACTTCTGAAACACTGCTTTACTGTACAGTTTCTTGAAGTTTGCAATAACCTGCTGGTCCATGGGCTGGATGAGAGGAGTGTTGTTAGGAGGCAAGAACTTCACTCTGATGAAATTGAAGTTGTCAGACAAACACTCTTCCAAGTTGTGAGGATGAGCAGGAGCATTGTCCACACAAATTATTCCTGTTAACATTGTGTTTCTTGAAGGCTCTGGGATTTTCTGCGTGATACACCAATAAAGGCTTCACTTTAAAATCACCACTGGCATTGGCACACATCATAAGAGTTAGGCTGTCTTTCATAGGCTTGTGTCCTGGCAGTGCCTTTTCCTCCTGAGTAATGCAGATCCTGTTGGGCCTTTTATTCCAAAAACAGGCCTGTTTCATCACAATTAAACACTTGTTGGGGAGGAATTCTTCAGCCTCTACGAACCCCTTAAATTCACTCACAAACTTTTCAGCTGCACGTTTGTCTGAGCTTGCTGCCTCACCATGTCTCACAACACTGTGTATGCCACTACGTTTCTTAAACCTCTCAAACCAGCCTCTGCTGGCTTTAAAATCACTCTCCTTACCACTGGTTCCAGGCATTGTCTTGACAAGATCTGCGTGCAACTGCCTTGCCTTTTCACAAATTATCGCCGTGGAAATACTATCACCTGCTAAATGTTTATTGTTTATCCACACTATCAACAACTTCTCAACCCAATCCACTGTTTTCGATCTATTTTTCGTTAACATATCAACCCCTTTTGCAACATTAGCTTCCATGATCTCATTTCTCTTTGCCAGGATAGTGGCGATACTAGATTTGTTTTTCTTGTACATCCTGCCAAGCTCACTCAGACATACGCCACTCTCATATTTTTCAACAATCTCTTTCTTCAGTTCGATGGTGGTCCTCACTCTCTTTACCACAGAGGTGCCACTAGGAAGCTTCTTTGGACGCATGGTGACTTATTTCACAGTGACAATCACTGAACCAGCAATGAACACAACAAAAGTATTGTGAATGTTTGAAAGAGCGCACTGGGTAATGTTCTCTCAAGTGTAAACAACACTTGACTGGCGTCCTGTCAGCCTCACCGCGCAAGCGCAGGGCAGGCGGACAGGTCTGGTACGGTTTGCTACAAGAGTAAACGTTTGCTACACGAGAAAAAATATTTTGCAAAAAAAGCGTTCGTTACACGATTTGTTCGCTATATGGAGCGTTCATTAGTCGGGGTTCCACTGTACCTCCTTCCAAGGGAGACATAGGTCTCTGATACTCCCATGACAGGGAGCCGGAGCAGGGTGGCCATCAGGAATAGACCCGGGGCGGGAGAATTCCTGGCGAATCAACACCTCCTCCTTAAAAGTTGAGGCAGAGGATTACCATGCCCAGCCCTTTTAGGGAAGGGTAGGTGCCAAAGCTAGAGCTTGCTACCATCTGCAGCTCGCAAGACTGCCCTTCCGTCAGCTTCCCTTGGGCAGGGAAGATGGCAGACCAGAGAGGCCTAGTGGCTAGGCCTGGGGACAGTTGGTCCCCCTGATGAGGGGTACTTGTACCTCCTCCCACGGGAGACATAGGTCTCAGATATTCTCACGACAGGGAGCCAGAGCCGGGTCGCCATCTGAATAGACCTGGGCCGGGAGAATTCTGGCGAATCGACACCTCCTCCTCCTTAAAAGTTGAAAGATGGAGTTATACCATTTTTATTTTAAAAACCTCTTTGTGGGGTAGTAATAATAAATTTGTGATTTAGTTAAAATATGATAAGATACTATTGTTGATCACAAAACCCATTTATGTTGTTTAACCTAAATGTTATTAGATATCCACTGGCTAACATATATAAGACCCGAGCCGGGAGAGTACCGGCGAATCAACAACAACAACAACATAACATACATAATGCCGTTGTTGTGACTTTTAATTCTTTACATACGTAAGTATGTAAGTATATATTACATACATACACCCGTTTACAAAACTAACACAATCTCCGCACGCGCGCACACACTAACAGCCCTCGCTCACTCACACGAGTGCCCACGCATACTGGTGTGAAAATCACTAAATAAAATGATGGACTACGTGTCAACAAAATGCAAGGAGGCAGAGGAGAGGTTCGTTCCCAAGGGAAACACAAATACAGCTATACGCCGCTTTACGCCATTTCGGCCTACGTCAAATTCACGTTTAGGCCACTTTTCCAGAGTAAGTTTCAGTTCAGCGAACGTCATTACATCCGACTTTACGTCACTCATCAACTGTATTAACTTTTATAGATTTTTTTCACCTCCAGGACACCAAATGCTATTTTATCACTAGTTTATTTTCTCTTATTTGCGTGGTAGTCCATCGGTGGGAAGAGGGGTTCCTCTCCGGTTCTATGGACAAATGATGTCCCAAAAGTTAGTTTGCTCTAATGGTGGTTGGTGTGGGGTGCAACGGAGCCTTCAGGCCTTCACAGCAACTTCAGCAGGGGGGGGGGCGGTTGACGTTCAATGACTGGGAGGAGGTTCTCCAAGTCTGACGTTTAGGTACATAAGATGTGCCGCCTCTTCCTCCAGGGCCTGTCCCACATTCTTACTCAATCACAAGATTATATTATTATTACCCCAGAAAGGGGTATTTAAAAATTAAACACTAATCCGTCCCTCTATCATCCTTCCGACTAATTTCAGCATCAATTTGCTTATTAAAAATTTATAACTCCAAATCATTAAACTAGGTAATTTGAATGTAAATTTGTTTTAGGATTAAATTTTTTGTTACTTTTGTTCCATTAATCCTTTTTATTTACTATAAAAAAAATTAATCTTAATACAAAAATTATCAGTTAATTAAAAGTTTATGAAGTACAAATATTTTAATATTCTTTGTTGCTGTGCGTTACTAATGAATGTTCAAGTTTAGGCAGAAAGACTGTATGTAATTCAGACAGGGTGTCGCTCGTCTCGCTCACCCAAGTAAATATAAGTAAGTTTATTCAGGTTAACACAAATACAGTTACATAGATATTCATACATATCAGCATATGTGTAGAGAACCTAGGATAAACAAAAAAATTTAGTGACTTATTTACATGGGGTCCTTTTTATTTATATTCAAAGTCCTCCCAAGTTTTCGCATTGCCCACACCGGAGGTTGACCAGATCAAGACTGAAGAGGACTCAGTGTGAATGCTCTGGGAAGGTTCCAGAGCGGACAGAAGACATTCCAGTGCATCGTTTCAGGGGCCCTTTAGGATCAATTTTTTTTTTCATTTTTCTTTCGATTTCTTTCATTTTTTTTTTTTTTTTTTTTTTTTTTTTTGTACGTAAAGAAGCACCTTACTAGTATTTTTGTATCAAGTTTCAAAAGATAGCCCAACGAACAACTGAGAAAAAAAATATTTACCAAACATCATGCATAAAAATGACGGTTATCGTAGTGAGACTTGTAGAAGCTGTTTTGACGTCACCTACGCATAAAACAATGCTAACTGTAATTTATCCCTATCTTCATTCTTAAAAGAAATAAAGTTTGTATGTTTTTGACATTTTGGAAAATATCTGACTTTTACCCTCACATAAATCAATAACTAATTATGACATTTCAAAAAGCTAAGCATCAATAAATAATACAACCTTTCTTTTATGCTGTCTGTGTATTTCATTTTATTCCTATGATTATTATAGACGATTTGTAAATATATAAATGAATAACTTACTTGGGCGAAAGGTCGCGCAAGAAAAAAATCGAGTGAAATAGCATTTTTCTCAGCTTTATCGTGCATTGGAGAAGCCAGGTATAGATACTCAAAAATCCGGGACAAAGGAATTAATGTACAATTGCTATGGATACCATCACATTGGATTACTCCTTCATGATAAATTCAATATGTTAGCCAAGAAGAGCACCCAGAAGGAAAATGTAGAATATAACTTTGGTATACTATCTGTGTCTAGAATTAGGAATAATATTAGGAGATAAATAAATATTGAAAATGATTGCTATAGGAATGCAGTTAGAAGCCTGTGTAGATCGGTCGATCGCCATGCCCAGCCCTTCTAGGGCAGGGTAGGTGCCAAGGCTGGAGCTTGCTACCATCTGCGGCTCGCAAGCCTGCCCTTCCCGTCAGCCTCCTTGAGGCGGGGAAGGTAGCAGACCAGAGGGGCCTAGCAACTATCTACCTACCTGCCTTGTGCTTGTGGGCGAATATGGCTAGGCCTGGGACCAGTTGGTCCCACCGCTGAGGGGTATCCCCTCCCATGGGAGACTTAGGTCTCTGCTACTCCCACGCCAGGGAGCCGGAGCCGGGTCGCCATCTGGTAAAGACCCGGGCCGGGAGATTTCCCGGTGAATCAACACCTGAGTAGATCTATAACCCACTATGATAACATGAACATAGATAAGTATGTTTATGGAGCAACTTGCAATGTGAACAGACTGACTGATGTTGTAGTGGCCAGGCTTAGGCTTGGCTACAGGTACTTCTGACAGTTTGGGAGACACACAGATGATGATCAAACTAAATGCAAATTCTGTGATCAGTCTTGAACACTATAATAATAATAATAATAATAATAATAATAATAATAATAATAATAATATCTTTATTTACTACAAGTACATGTACATGGTATACAGGCCTAGCTGACATCAGTGACATACTACTATATAGAACGTCCCTTGTTATCCTGAGCATTTCGGACAGATTAGGTCAGTGTGGAAACTTTTTTAGTCACTAAAAGTTCCACAGGGTAAGTGAGCCGTAAAAGCCTTACATACCGTGGATCGGCCCTCGGAGTTTATAAACCCACACTCCCAACCAAAACAACTACACACTCCAGCTTTTGAAGGTGACTATTGTGTATATTTTAATTGATAGATTTATCCACCTAGGAACACCTAGACAAGTTTGTACAGATAGAAACTAATAGTAAGATTATTAAGGCAACGTTAGGTATTAATAGTGTAGCTCTAACACCCTAATATAGGTAGTTATAGGCCTGAATAGGCAAGCATTAGGTTATGTTAACTAGAGACAACTGGCAGCCCACACTTGAATCTAGGCAGTGTGGCGTGACCTACGTTCTTCCCAGACCAGACTCCACTCGAGCAAGACGTGCTGAGATAGACAGCACCCCCACGTGACCCAACATCTGTCCTGGGGCCACGGAGGAGATCCCGAGTACCGTGGACATCTGCCTCCATCCAGACCCTGTCACAGTAAGACTAGGCTTTCTTTCTCTCAGTATCTGGCCAGTTTTCTGGGGAAACGTTAGTGAGTTATCTGTGGTCTTAGGCGGACGGACGACTTTGTGTTGGTATGTAACAGCGTCGTCTCCTAAGTTCAAGTCTGGAAGCTAGTGTTACTTACTGCATATATTACTCAAGGGATATCCTAGTAACCAGGGAACTCTGAGGTGCAGGCAGGACACTAATTACCCCATCTTTTGCAGACAAAGTTTCTCCACTGCACATGGTGTTAGGAGGGTTATATATAAGGAAGACCAGGACACATACCACCTTTTCTTTCAAGTAAGTAATCTCCTTCTAGTATCGTGTAGGCAGTGTGGGGTTCCCCTTACTGCAATCAGCTAGAAATTTG
>WNWK01020176.1:0-36343 GCA_009830355.1 Cherax destructor | reverse complement strand
CCAAACAGATTCTGTGTCCGCTGTTTCTAATCTTATATCATGTCTAACACAACAATTTTAATGATCTCTGACATACATCTCCACTCCACCACCCTTCCTATTGACCCTATCAATGTGGAATAGTTTGTAACCCTGAATGTTGCACTCGGAAGGCATTTCTCTATCTTTCAGGTTGAACCAGGTCTCTGTTATAACAATATCTATATTACCTGCACTTGCAAGTAATCTTATCTCATCTATCTTATTTCTTAGACTCCTACTATTTGTATAGTAAACCTTAAGGGAGTTAGTCACACGTTGCTCTCTACTATCTCTCTTTGTTTGTTGATACACACACAACCCGCACATATAAAAGATAGGAGCTTACGACGACGTTTCGGCCCGACTTGGACCATTTACAAAGTCACACTAACACACAAAGACGGGGGAAGTGGTATTTATAGGCAAGCAGACAGGGGAGGGTACCAGAGAGTGGGGTAATAATGGAGTAAGTAGTGGAAGTGGTAGTAGTAGTAATAGTAGTAGTAGAGACAGTCATATTCTAAAGGAGCACTGCAATGAGGCTAGTGGCCCGCAAGGGTGGGACGAGAACACAGAGGGAGGAAAGGCGAATAAAATAAAGGACAAATACAAGGCAAAAGAAAAGAAAGAAAGGAAAACCCATAGGAGAAAAAAAAAAGGAGAAGAGGGAAGAGAGGAAAGGGAAAGGAATCAGGTTAATTCACGGGTGTTCTGAAGTTTAGAGCATTTAACAATGTAATGAGAGAGGAAAGCATCAACAGAGACAAAGCCAGGGGTAAGATTCATACAGGGAAAGTTGTGTATAAGGGAGGATTCAACCAGGCGGCGACTATGAAAGTTAGACGTAGGGTAGACAGTTTTAGCAGAAGACCAATCAATAGGATGACTGTGATCTCTGACATGACAGAAAAGAGCATTATTAGTGTCGGCAAGCCTAACACTATTTTTGTGCTCCCTGAGTCTATCAGAAAGAGATCGGCCAGTTTCTCTGAAGTACTGAAGAGGACAGGAGGAGCAAGAAATAGAGTAGACACCAGGAGAATCTGTGGAGGGAGGGGAGGTATGAACTAGATTAGTGCAAAGAGTGTTAGTCTGACGAAAGGTAAGTTTGATGTCTAAGGAACGGAGAGAGTTGCTGAGATTAGAGAGACCAGAGATGTAGGGAAGGCAGAGGACTGGAGAGTTCTCAGGAGTAGAGGGTTTAGGAGAGAAGAAAGTCCGTTTGGCACGAGAGAAAGCAGAGTCTATGAAATGGGAAGGGTAGCCCAGGCGGGAAAATGAATTATGAAGAGTGGAAATTTCTGCTTCAAGAAACTGAGGATCACAGATACGGAGAGCACGGAGAAAGAGGGAGATAAGAACACTCTTCTTGACAGAGGAGGCATGATAAGAGAAGTAATGAATGTACATGCCACTGTGCATAGGCTTGCGGTACACACAGAAGGCAAAACCTGTAACTAAGCGGTGGACATGAACGTCAAGGAAAGGAAGCAAAGAATTAGATTCCCAATCAGCTTTAAACTTAATGGAAGGGGCAAGATTATTAAGAGCATCAAGAAAAGGTTGGAAGAGACTTAAGTCATGAGGCCAAAGAGCAAAGATGTCATCTACATAGCGGAGCCAGAGTGAAGGACGTACATCAATAGTGGGAAGAAGGACAGTCTCGAAGTATTCCATGTAAAGATTAGCAAGAACAGGAGATAGAGGAGAGCCCATAGCGACACCAAAGGTGTATCTGTGATCCTCAGTTTCTTGAAGCAGAAATTTCCACTCTTCATAATTCATTTTCCCGCCTGGGCTACCCTTCCCATTTCATAGACTCTGCTTTCTCTCGTGCCAAACAGACTTTCTTCTCTCCTAAACCCTCTACTCCTGAGAACTCTCCAGTCCTCTGCCTTCCCTACATCTCTGGTCTCTCTAATCTCAGCAACTGTTATGTTATTTTCCCCTATTTATCATCAAGGTTCTACATGTACTAGCATAGGGTATTTACTTAAAAGGTCTTAGGGTAAAAGGAGGATATTTATAGACTAAAAGATACTTACTCAGGTTTAGCTGCTGCATCTGAAAACTTATTGGTCCTTTCACATTCCTCTCAAAGGTTATTTAAACCAACATTATAAAAATAGAGCTATATTAAGAAGTATATACATATAATGTACAGGTCTCCACTCCTAAACATATAATCAGCCTTTCCCAAAGCACATGGCTCAGCTGCCACCTTCAACTCTCTTTTTCTCAACATTTCTTAACCCTCCAGTGTCTTGATACACTGAAGATCACAGAATGTCATGGTAACATCGACCTACAACCCTCCCTATTACCTTTTGGGCACTCATTCAGCCCTGAAGCCAAGTTAAGATCAGCACCAACAACACCAGCTCACTCCAGCAGCCATGTTTTTTTTCAGGAAGGGATTGTGGGAAAACAGTCTCTCTCTAAGCTCCTCCCCCTCAAACATAAACACATCACTTTGCACATCTCCACATGTACTCTAAATATATCTTATGTTATTACAATGAGACATGCAACTTACAACTAGTACTTACAAAAAGTGCATTTACATTTTTTATAACATATTATATTGAGAAATCAGTCTAATCCAGCTTCTTAAGTTTTAAGGATGGCCAAGCATTTATACCTCCCAAGCAGCACTTTTGATTAATTCAATATAATTAGGCATTCATGTTATTTAATTACTACAATACATGCTGAGTTCCAATAGCCCCCATAACAAGTCCATAATACCCCATAACAGCAACTCTCTCCGTTCCTTAGACATCAAACTTACCTTTCGTCAGACTAACACTCTTCGCACTAATCTAGTTCATACCTCCCCTCCCTCCACAGATTCTCCTGGTGCCTACTCTTCTATTTCTTGCTCCTCCTGTCCTCTTCAGTACTTCGGAGAAACTGGCCGATCTCTTTCTGACAGACTCAGGGAGCACAAAAATAGTGTTAGGCTTGCCGACACTAATATTGCTCTTTTCTGTCATGTCAGAGATCACAGTCATCCTATTGATTGGTCTTCTGCTAAAACTTTCTACCCTACGTCTAACTTTCATAGTCGCCGCCTGGTTGAATCCTCCCTTATACACAACTTTCCCTGTATGAATCTTACCCCTGGCTTTGTCTCTGTTGATGCTTTCCTCTCTCATTACATTGTTAAATGCTCTAAACTTCAGAACACCCGTGAATTAACCTGATTCCTTCCCCTTTCATCTCTTCCCTCTTCTCCTTTTTTTTTTTTTTTTCTCCTATGGGTTTTCCTTTCTTTTTTTTTATTTTGCCTTGTATTTGTCTTTTATTTTATTCGCCTTTCCTCCCTCTCTGTTCTCGCTAGCCTCATTGCAGTGCTCCTCTAGAATATGATTGTCTCTACTACTACTATTACTACTACTACCACTTCCACTACTTACTCTATTATTACCCCACTCTCTGGTACCCTCCCCTGTCTGCCTGCCTATAAATACCACTTCCCCCATCTTTGTGTGTTAGTGTGACTTTGTAAATGGTCCAAGTCGGGCCGAAACGTCGTCGTAAGCTCCTCTCTTTTATATGTGCGGGTTGTGTGTGTATTGTTCCAGTCACGGTATTGTGCCTTTTTTGTTATTTGTTTGTTGATCACTTGCTTTGCCTTTACAAGCAACTTTATTTTGAATCTTATCTTTTAAACATATCCCTAGGGTATCCTGGTAATAACTGCTGTTTCCAACCCTAATACTACAGCCTGATTGTTTCCCACAAACACCCATACCTCTATAATCTATCAGTTTAAAGTCCTAGACAAGTCTTCAATGACCCCCTCAATCGAATCGGCTAATGCAACCACTCCAGCCCCTGAGAGATGAACCCCATATCACGTTTGCCATAGAATTTGTCCCAGTTATCAATGACTAGAATTGAGAGTTCCTTGCAATACCTGTCCAGCCAGCAATTTATACCAATTGCCCTAGACATCCATTCATTGCCCACTCCCTTTCTAGGCAAAATGCTACATATGATTGGGATCCCTCCCTTAGACCTAATTACTTCTATGGCTGACCTATACTTATCTAGTAGCTCCTGTCTTCTGCCCTTCCCAATGTCATTACCACAAGCACTAAAACAGATAATAGGCTTGTTCCCATTACCTGACGTAATATTATCCAACCTGCTGACTATGTCACCAACACCAGCTCCTGGGAGGCACACCCTCTGTCTGACCTTCCTGTCTCATTTACAAAAAGCACGGTCCATATATCTTACCTGACAGTCTCCCACAATCAGAATATTCTTACCTTGATTAGCAGGGGAATCAGTGGTACCTTTAACCTCACTGACCACTGAAGTACACTCGTCCTGGAGAACAGAGAATCGATTTCCTACCTTCACTTCTTCTCTATTAACCTTCTTTATCTTCCTTCTTCCTGAATTGTGAACCACTTGCCACTTAAAGCAGCTGCCACTTTCACTGTTGGTAATCATTTCCTCCTTACCAGCTCCAACCATCTCACACTCACTCCCAAACCCATCTAGGCGAAGCTTCAGCCTCCTATTTTCCTCCTGAAGAAGTACAACCTCCTTCTTCAACACTTCAACCTGAGATTCTAAAACACTGCAGCGAGCCATGTGTTCGGTATCACCCCACGCTAATTCCCAGACAGCTTAGGACAGGTATGACCACACGTGACCAAAGGGGGTTTGCCACCTCGGCGCACAGACCCTATCACAACTGGCACAGAGGCCCCACTTTGCGCCCTACCTCCTTTCACCCCTATCCCACTTTTCTTTCATTTTGGCGCAACCTTCTTCCCAAATGCAACTAATGTGACATTTTATTGTGGCAACGTTTTGCTCTCCATCAGCTTTTTCAAGCCGACGGCTTGAAAAAGCTCCTGGAGAGCGAAACGTTGCCACAATAAAATGTCACATTAGTTGCATTTGTGTCCTTTTACTTAACATATTGTCGGTAATTCTACCAATATTAATACAACCTTCTTCCCCTTAACAACATCCCTCCAGGCCATTTTAGACCTTTGGCCCAGGGTTATCTCATCATCCTCAGTATCCCCACTGGGCCACTTACGGGATACTTCCACACATTCCATATCCCTGTTACCTTCCTCCCTATGCACCTCCACCTCAGCCACCACCACAGGCACAGAGTCAACAAGGTCCTCTACCGGACCAATCTCGAACTCCGGATGCTCCGAAACACCAGATGAGTCCTCATCCAAGCCCAAAACTCCCGCCAGAGACGGGCTCTCAAGGAGGCTCTGGATGTCCTCGAAACAAGGCCTCAATAACTCAGAGACCTCCTCCAACAAGTCACCCTCCATGGCAACCTGAGAACACTCCTGCACCTCTTCCTGCGTCGCTGGGGTTAAAGTCAAAACGGCCTCCTCTGCAGCATCAACAGCCTCACTCCAACTCCGAGGGACATCAAGAACCTCAGCCACATCCAACTGTACACTCACCTTGGTCGTCTCTCTCAGGTCTGCCTCAGCACGAAAATTCCCATCATCTCTACGTCCAGGTTGCCGCTCCCTGTGTTAATCACACCAAGCCGCCATATTTCTCGGGTCACCGCAGAGCTGGCACGTCCTCACCTGTCCAGCATACGAGACGTATACTTGCGTACGAAACTCTTGCATCTGAACGTATGACGGGATAGGCCTCCTCATTTTAAGGGAGTATGATCCTGCCAGCATGCCAGCATAAGTTCCCTGCTGCCACCGACCAACATTAGCTACTTGTATAGTCCCATACTGGCCAAATACTCGCCGAACATCCATTTCAGCAGCCTCAAACGGAAGATTCTTCACATGAATCCAAGAGTAATGCGTCGACACGTCATGCATACGCACCTCCAATCCAGAATTGATGACAATAGGCTTGTCCTGAAACTTGTCCACCACTTCTTCATACACGCCAGAGTGAAACTTGACGAAAAATCTGACTGCCCCGTTCAAAGAGATACTATAAATGGCCTCAGTCGGTATTCCGAAGGTGTGACGTAGAACCAATGGCAAGATGACCTCAGCGTTATCAGGATACACAGCACCTTTAATTAAATCCACACAGAGTGTTGACACGGCGCCGGTAGGTATCCGCCATTATGGTGAAAATAAAATTTTACCTAATCTCCACCAGGGGGATGACTGAGCTCACCCGCGCACCACCAAGGCTGGGGAGCAAATGCCTCAGAAGTTTGCTGAATCAACATTGCTGGCAGCTAGGAAAAATTGTCTTTGGACTGAACTTAGGATAACAGGTCAGATGAGGAATGTGTTGGTTCTTCCATCCAAAGATAATTTATCTGTGTTGATACATGCCAAAAAAAGATTCAGAAAACAAGTAGTTTTTAAGAATTCACGGACTTAAAAGATTTTGATAATGAATTCCCTTCAAAACTGTGTTGGTAGCTTGTACGAGTTCAGATTCTGCTGCTCCCACTCACCCTTATGGATAAACCAGCGTTTACCTAAAGGCGAAATAGGATTGTTTCTCTCTTACTGCTCTCCCTAGACCCATTTTCTTTTTATGTGAAGAAAAGAATTTTCCTACTGATAGATGCCAGATATTGCTGATGGAAATAAATGGTATAAAATACCGACACAATGGAAAAATAAACATATAAGCAGTATAATGTAATCTTTTATTGACAACGCTTCGCCCATGCAGTGGGCTTTATCGAGTCACAAACAGATCTACATGGATAAAAAGAAACATGAGTATTTATAGGATTTAGTCAGGTGGAGAATGCTGGGTCAGGTGGAGAATATTTTGAAGATTGTCACATGCAGCATTCTCCACCTAACTAAATCCTATAAATACTCATGTTTCTTTTATCCAGGTAGATCTGTTTGTGACTCGATAAAGCTCAGTGCGTGGGCGAAACGTTGTCAATCAAGGATCACATTATACTGCTTATGTGTTTATTTTTCCAGATATTGCTGAGATCAGAATATTAAAATATTTTATAATGATACGATATTGAGTCTAATGACAACATGCCACTAATGTTGTGTTCACTTGGTAATTACAAAATATTTAATGTTGATGGGTATTTATATGATTTCTATTGCATTTTTCTGGCACCTAGCACTGGTCTGCGCTTGTTATAATAAGGTTAGGTAGGTTTTCAAAGTTTCTCTTGGTACAAAATTATAAATTCTTATATTAACATAAATTAAAAAATATATCTTTAAACGTATAAGAGAAAATTTTAGAAAGGACTTAATTTTAGATGAGTTCTTGCAAATTGACCAGTTTTACCTAATCGGCACGATATATATATATACTATATATATATATATATATATATATATATATATATATATATATATATATATATATATATATATATATATATATATATATATATATATATATATATATATATATATATATATTATTTTTATCACAGGTGACGTTCGTGACCGGATACAGGACATCAAATTCAAGAACAAGAATCCGGGAAGTATTTGTGCCGGACACAGACATTTTTTCCAAATTTCCCAACCACTTTACATCGAGGCACTTAAACTCAATTTTTTACGTGCTTCCCTTAACATCTGAATATTGTGGCAGAGCTCTTCGCTCCCAAGAACTGCAAAAAGTTCAAGAGGAGAAGTTTGACTTGGTGATGTTGAGCGTCGTCTTCTCTGAATGCCTCTATTCCTTAATCAACAAGTTACAGGTAAATACCTTATTTTTTTTTTTAGCAGAATTAAGAAACCATATTTATTATTTTTGATAAATACGTAAAACTGTTCAGTAATATTCTAATTTTATGCATCATATATATGCGGTAGTGTAAACTGTATTTTCATGGCACTAGTTATTAGATGCACTATTTGACTCAAAAATAACCATTACTGTATACGGTTTTAAAATATATTGCATCGATCTTAAAAAATGAGAATTTTTCAAAGAATATTTTCAGGAACTGGAAAATTCACAAAAGAAACAAGAGATAACTCTGTCACCGGTTAGTTTCTGCACACACACACACACACACAAGCACACACACACACTCATATACACACACATATATATATATACACACAAACACAGGGCGACTACCTGAGGTATGGAAGACAGCAAATGTAGGCACAATTTGTAAAAAAAGGAGACAGACATGAAGCATTAAACTACAGACCAGTGTCACTGATATGTATAGTATGCAAAGTCATGGAGAAGATTATCAGGAGAAGAGTGGTGGAGCACCAAGAAAGGAATGAGCTTATCAACAACAGCCAACACGGTTTCAGGGATTGGAAATCCTGTGTCACAAACCTACTGGAGTTCTATGACAGGGTGACAGCGTAAGACAAGAAAGAGAGAGAGAGGGTTGAATAGATTGCATTTTCTTGGACTGTAAGAAGGCGTTTGACACAGTTCCACACAAGAGATTAGTGCAAAAGCAGGAGGACCAGGCAGGGATAATAGAGTAGACGCTACAATGAATCATGGAATACTTGTCAGGAAGACAGCAGCGAGTCATGGTACATGGCGAGGTGTCAGAGTGGGCGCCTGTGACGAGTGGAGTTCCACAGGGGTCAGTCCTAGGACCGGTGCTGTTTCTGGTATTTGTGAACGACATGACGGAAGGAGTAGACTCTGAAGTATCCCTGTTTGCAGATGATGTGAAGTTGAAGAGAAGAATTCAATCGGACGAGAACCAGGAAGAACTACAAAGGGATCTGGACAGGCTGCAGGCTTGGTCCAGGAACTGGCTCCTGGATTTCAACCCCACCAAGTGCAAAATCATGAAGATTGGGGAAGGGCAAAGAAGACCGCAGACGGAGCACAGTCTAGGGGGCCAGAAACTACAAACCTAACTCAAGAAAGAACATCTTGGGGAGAGTATAACACCAGGCACATCTTCTGAGGCACTCATCAACCAAATAACTGCTGCAGCTTACAATCGCCTAACAAACTTAAGAACAGCATTCCGACATCTTAATAAGGAATCGTTCAGGACCCTGTAATCTGTGTACGTTAGGCCCATATTGGAGTATGCAGTTTGGAACCCACACCTAGCCAAGCACGTAAAGAAACTAGAGAAAGTGCAAAGGTTTGCAACATGACTAGTCCCGGAGCTAAGGGGTATGTCCTACGAGGAGAGGTTAATTAAGGGAAATCGACCTGACGACACTGGCGGACAGGAGAGATAGGGGAGACATGATAACTACATATAAAATACTGAGAGGAATTGACAAGGTGGACAGAGACAAAATGTTCCAGAGATGGGACATAGCAACAAAGGGTCACAGTTGGAAGCTGAAGACTCAGATGAATCACAAGATATTAGGAGGAATTTCTTCAGTTACAGAGTAGTCAGGAAGTGGAAGAGATTGGGAAGCGATGTAGTGGAGGCAGGATCCATTCATAGCTTTAAGAAGAGGTATGATAAAGCTCATGGATCGGGAAGAATGACCCAGTAGTGGCCAGTGAAGAGGCGGGGCCAAGAGCTATGACTCGACCCCTGCAACCACAACTAGGTGAATACAACTAGGTGAGAGCACACTCAGTAAGCAGGTTATATCACAATATGCAGAACAACCATTTTGAAAAAAAATGTGAAATTCCTAGTGCTTTCATGACTTCTCACATTATCAAGGAACTTTAAAATATAAAAACATCAACAGGAAGGCATATAAATGCAAGACTACACCTCAGAGTCACGTCACAACACCTGTCTCCAGGAAACACAACTGATATTCTACCCAGGCATTAAGATTTTTACTTGTTTAATGTATTATTAAAATCTTCCCAAATTTTATTAATTATAATTGAATCGAATTAATATATACCAATAGAAACATGATTCTGTTATATTCCTGTCGACCATGGACTTGCTTGACACAATTTTCTCAGCATTTTGAAAATCAATTGGATGGTTAAAATCTCTCACATGAATAAACAGAGCATTAGAATCTTGTCCAGTTCTAATGTTATATTTATGTTGTTTTAATCTTAGTTCAAGACTTTAAAGCTTGACCTAATGAACTTTATCACATATTTTACAAGGAATCTTATAGACACATCCGTCAGCATTTTGGGGGAAATTTTTTCTCAAAAGTTTTTTTTACTGATTGAAGATTCTTAAATACAACTTTAAAAGACTTAAGAAGAGAAAGAATATCAACCAAGTTTTCATGGTGAGGGAGAACCGAAATATCTTTAGTTGAATAAGGTTGATTGTCCCTTTCTGGATTGTAAAAAGTATTTTTGGCAATTTTAAAGGAAAAATCAGTTAATTAAGTTTCTTGGGTATTTTAGATCATTAGCTGTTTTATAATTTTTTGAAATTTCTTCATCTATGAATTCTGGACTACAAATACGCAAAGCTCTCAAAAACATTGATAAGAATACCGACAGTTTAACTTTAGGAACAGTTATTTTTTGGATTTCTGTAAATTTTAAATATAAAATAATTGTTACCATTAATAATTAAAACATCTAGGAAAGGCAATGAGTTATTTACTTCGAACTCAACAGTAAAATTTATAGAATGAGCGAAACTATTTAATTTAACAAAGAAATGGTTTATATCTATATTTTTAGGCAAAATACACAAAATATCATCAACATATCTATACCACTTAGCTCTTTAGGAAGGATTATGTTAAGCAATCTTGTTTCAAAAAGTTCCATGTATAAATTACTAAGAACTTTCATCATCATTCGCTCCATCACTGTCTTGGCAGAGAGGTGCTTTACACTACAGTTATAAAACTGTAACATTAACACCCCTCCTTCAGAGTGCAGACACTGTACTTCCCATCTCCAGGACTCAAGTCCGGCCTGCCGGTTTCCCTGAATCCCTTCATAAATGTTACTTTGCTGACACTCACACTCTTGGGTAGCATTGAAAATTGGGATGAGCAAAATATTCTGTTAGTGGGATGGATTGTGAAGGACATGCCTAGTATGGGCCAACAGGCCTGCTACAGTGTTCCTCTTTCTTATGTTCTTATGTTTAATAGCAGGCGAAAGAACATGAACCGCTCGTTTGTACATGTGATTGGCTGATGAACCAGCAATTAGCATAACAGTGGGGCCCCTACTGTTATGCTCTTAACTGATGGTTCACTGGTTGGGAGGGAATGTCACAATTGGAATCTGACATACGTCGAATAAATTGTAATGTACACTTTGCATGCTACACCCCGACCCTCTCCCCGGAAAAGGCTCTAATAGCCAGAAGAGGCATTTCTCAATGGGTAGCGTGCCATAATGGGACAGAATATAATTAATGGAACCGCCGTTCCTCTCAACTATCCAATCCAACAGGCTGTGTGCAACCTAAAGCGGCGCTTTAATGCCAAGCACATCAGACAGTAGGGCTAGCTTAGGTTCAAGACACTTGCGAACGGGAGCAATGTGTTCCTCTTATTAAAAAAATACCTTGTGTCTTTTACTTATCAAATATATTATTTGCAATTAGACAATAAGGATAAAAAAAGAGCTAGCTACTCATTTACCCTACTTATCACACGATACATAAAAATTAACTAATATTACTGTCACGAGGGACATGGTTATCAAACAGATAAACTGAAGCAAAATAAGTCCCCGGGACCCGACGAGCTGTTTTCCAGGGTACATAAAGAATGCAAAATGGAATTTAGTCAGCCATTAACGAATGTGTTTAATACGTCCATCCTAACTGGTGTTGTGCCAGAGATGTGGAAGATAGCTAATGTAGTTCCTATATTCAAATCAGGGGATAAGTCCATTCCATTAAATTACCGTCCAATAAGCCTCACGTCTATAGTAGGCAAATTATTAGAATCAATTATAGCTGATATTATTAGAAGTCACCTTGAAGAACATAATTTGATTAATGAATTTCAGCATGGGTTCATGAGAGGTCGTTCCTGCCTGACAAATTTACTGACGTTTTTCAATAAAACATTTGAGGCAGTAGACAGTGATAAAGAATATGATATAGTTTACTTGGATTTCGGTAAGGCCTTCGATAGAGTACCTCACAAGAGACTCATAAGAAAGGTGGCAGCTCATGGTATAGAAAGCAGAGAGTTTCCATTAATGGGCTCAATTCTGAATGGGGATTACTCACTAGTGGCGTTCCACAAGGATCAGTTTTAGGCCAATTGTTGTTCATAATTTACATAAATGACCTTGATGAAGGAATTGCAAGTGACATGAGTAAATTTGCAGATGATACAAAAATAGGCCATATGATTCATTCTGAGGAGGATACCAGTAAACTCCAGGAGGATTTGGACAAATTAATGTCTTGGTCTGAAAAGTGGCAGATGAAGTTCAATGTAGACAAGTGTAAGGTGCTTGTCCTTGGTAATGAAAATATCCCTCAAATTTATAAACTAGAATGTGAAAAATACTTGGGAGTCATGGTAAGCAGAAATCTAAAGCCAAGACAGTGTTCCTTCTTTCCTATGTTCTTATATTCTTAAATCTCCTTAGCTTTATCCGTTAAAGGCAGTTGATAGTATCATTTATGAAGGTCTAATTTAGAAACAAACTTGACCTTACCCACAAAGTCGTCCTTACGAGGAAGTGGGTAAGCATCAGGCACAGTGAGCTCATTTACCTTGCGGTAATCTATAGACATCCATAATTCATCATCAGGCTTTTTTACAAGGATGTACGGCGGATAAGTCCATCCCATCAAATCAGCACCCAATAAGCCTGTTGTTAAAACACTTGTGCGACATCTGGGTATCTTTATTGTAGACGTTTCGCCATCCAGTGGCATTATCAATACAAATTCTAGGACATAATTTGAAAACAGTAGAAGAGCACAGTGTGAAGAGCACCGTAGTCGTGGAGGTTCTGGTGCAGAGGCAAGGAGGCTGGCGCTTATATAATAACGTCAGGTGGAAAGGGGACGTGTAGCAGACGAGGGCATAGTCACTGGTAGGCGGGATTCCCCAGTGGAAGTAGGTCATACCCAAAGAGATGGGTTAGCTGTGAAGAAGGTTATGTACATGTCCTCAGAATCAAGATTCCATGATGTTGCAGTGTCTGACAAGTTGTACATTCTTGTACAAATGTGACGTCTATAGTAGGCAAATTATTAGAATCAATTATAGCTTATATTATTATAAGTCACCTTGAAGAGCATAATTTGATTAATGAAACTCAGCATGGATTCACGAGAGGTCGTTTCTGCCTAACCCATTTACTGACGTTCATCAATAAAACATTTGAGGCTGTAGACAGTGATAAAGAATTTGATGTTGTAAATTTGGATTTCAGTAAAGCCTTCGATAGAGTACCTCACAAAGGACTCTTAAGAAAAGTGGCAGCTCATGGTATAGGAGGTAAGTTGTGGAAAAAGACATGTACAGTTCAGGACATTTATTAAAGGAATCGTTTCGCCACGAGTGGTTTCTTCAGTCCTAATACAGAGATAACTAAGATAACGAGTACGTATATATAGTGGCAGGAGTCAGGTGGAGTGTGGCGTGGGTGGCACTAGTAGTAGTAGTAGTGGAACTAATATGGTGACACGGGTTGGGTTAGACAAGGACCTGTTTATATCATGTTACAGTGGTCTCCAGAATAGGTAATATCCTGTTTTTAGCAATTTTGAGATAGTTACATTCCTTTACAACTCTCTTAACCTCTCTTTTACTCTCCATATACTCATCCCTCCATATATCATTTATGATTGAGACAATAATGCAACTTATGGGAATCTTTATTGAAGAAACGTTTCGCCACACAGTGGCTTTATCAGTCCAATACAAAGCAGAAAGGTGTAAGGAGAGGAGTTTGAGGTAATCAGTCTCTCAGCCTGGAGTCGATGTGTTCAGTCCATCAATCTTGTAGAAAGTACAGCATAGGACCGTAGAAGTGGCTTATGTAGTGTAGTCAGGTGAGTCGAAGCAGGAGGAGGTGGAGTCTTAGTGGAACCATCCACTAGTGTAAGTAGGTCTTCGTACAAGTGTTGAAGAAATCCTTGTATCAAGATCCAATGATGTTGCAGTGTCTGACAGATGCGATAAATGGTTTAAAACCGACAATCTTCAACTTGTGTTTTCTAAATAATTCAATTTAATACATCTGGTTTTGTGTTTATACTGGGGAATACCTACAGCTGCATAATGGATATTGAACTGTCACCGGACACTGTAGTCCAGCTAGGAAGTTTAGTGACGTCTGACTATCTGCAAGTGTTGCGGAGGTGAACAGAATATATTACTTTGAAATATAAGGGGTGTGTAAGAGAAGTTACTTCTGCCCAATTTGCTGTTTTTGGAATGCAGGAGTGGTAAGTCCTCACAACTCAGTGAAAAAGAAACTTTCCTGTCTAAATATTTATATAAACTACAGGTACTGATGAACTATCAATATTTCCTTCAAAATTTAGCCAGTGTGAAAAATTATCTCGAAAGAATTAAATACGAAGAGTTCTTCATCTAGATGAATAATTACATGCTAATGGTAATAACAAGAAAATTATATAAAAGTAAAATACACAAGAGATTTATATACCGAAAAGAATTATATGAAAGCGTAAAAGTTCCTGTTATAAAAACTATGAGATAGTGTATTACGTGGAAACCTCATCAGTGCAAGACATGATGGACTTCTTTAATTCAGAAATACAGAGACGCAGCTGAAAGAATAATTCCAGTACTAGAGGCAAAAAGAAGTACATTGACAATACATCATAAAAAAGGCAATGAATAGAAGCAAAAATCAAACACGTGTGAATAAGAATAATCAAACCGAGAACAGAACAGAATTAGAGAGGAATACCGAAGCACAATAAGGAAATTATACATTAGATAAAACTAAAGCTTATTTCAATCTACTACAAATATAAACATCAAGAGAAAAGGAATTGTTAATGACCACAAAATCTGACTATAGTAAAGGCAAAAAGAAGCATTTGAGATGACATAAATAAGCAAGGAACTAGATGTAAGGTTCCAAAACAACATTCACGAACAAGGCATGACAACTACCAGAAAGGATTTTGGAGAGGCCGTACTACCTCAGTAAACCAAATACATCAAAGGAGATGAAACCTGAAAAAAAACACCTTGATTACTGAAAGTGACACAGATTTATAATTAGGCAATTACGAGGATCTATATTAAGGAAATGTAATAATAATATCTTTATTTACTACAAGTACATGTACACGGTATAAAGGCCTAGATAGAGACACCATGCCTAGCCCTTCTAGGGCAGGGTTGGTGCCAGAGCCAGAGCTTGTGACCATCTGCAGCTCGCAAGACTACCATTCCCATGGTCCCACTGGGGCGTGGAAAATGACAGACAAGGGGGCTAGCTTCTCCCTACGAGCCCCGTGAGGGTGGGGAACGTGGCTAGGAATGGGGACAGTTGGTCCCAGACGATGAGGGGGTACTTGCACCTCCTCCCATGGGAGACATAGGTCTAATACACTCCCACGACAGGAAGCCAAAGCCGGGTCACCATCTGGAAAAGATCCAGGCCGGGAGAGTGCCAGCGAATCTACAACAACAAACAACAGGCCTAGCTGACATCAATGACATGCTACTATATAGAAAGCCGCTTAGGTGGCCTGGTGGTCTGGTGGCTAGAGCTCTCGCTTCACACACGGAGGGCCTGGGTTCGATTCCCGGCGGGTGGAAACATTTCCACCTAACCTAACCTAACCTAACCTTACACCTGTTGTCATGTTCACCTAGCAGCAAAAAGGTACCTGGGTTGTTAGTCGACTGGTGTGGGTCGCATCCTGGGGGACAAGATTAAGGACCCCAATGGAAATAAGACAGACAGTCCTCGATGACGCACTGACTTTCTTGGGTTATCCTGGGTGGCTAACCCTCCGGGGTTAAAAATCCGAAGAAATCTTATCTTATCTTATCTTATGCAGAGCATTTCGGGTAAATTAGGTCAGTTTTGTCTCAGGATGCAACCCACACCAGTTGACTAACACCCAGGTACCCATTTTAAACTGAAGGTTGTACAGTGACAGGGACAGCAGGTGTCTTATGGAAACACGTCCCTAATCTTTACCAGCCGTACCGGAGGAGATTCGAACCCCGGAGTGTGAGTTGAGTGCGCTAGCGATCGAGCTACGTGCCATTCGTGTCATAAAATTGAAATATACTGTAAATTGACAACTGAACTTCGAAAAATGAAACATGGAAGAGAGAATAAAGTATATACCAGTATGGACAGCATGCATAACTTGCACGGTAATGGACAATGTAATAGTGTAATTTAGGGACAGGTTATCATCATTTTTTTTTCGTCCGATTTTGTTTCTTTTTGGTGTACGCTTAGAAGCAATTATTTAATGAACTGTGACCAAATTTCAATAAGATCGGCCAACAAACAAATGAGAAAAAAAATATTTACTGAGTATGACACTTGGCAGCACGAATTTTCGTAGTGGCACTGCGAGTGGCTCTGCGGACACTCTCCACTGATAGAACAATTCTAACCCGAGTATCCAATGGACTACTTTAATGTAATATACCTTGTCTGCACGCCGGAAACAAATACATTTGGTACGCTTTTGACATTCACTAAAATATCTGCCTTTTACCCTCCCACAAAATAAAAAATATTTGAGATATTCCAAATGTCAGAATGATAGTCAGAATGATAACAAATTCCCACTCTAGACAGCATACTCCACCAATATTCAAAAGTCTCAAACTACTCACCGTAAAGAACATTCATACTTACTCTTGTGCCTACTACATATATAAAACTTTACACTCTAATATAAACCCTCTGCTCAAAACTCTCGTCACCAACTTTAATAGGACCCATGACCACAACACACGACACAGATCACTTTTTGATATACCCCATGTTCATAACAACCTATGTAAAAATTCTATGCACATAAAGGGCCCCAGAATCTGGAATTCATTACCAGTAAATATTAAGATAATCTTGTCTGAAAATCAATTTAAGACTCAACTCAAAAACCACCTACTCACCCAAACCTAAATGATCATACTATAAACTACTTTGAAAAATGCTCATTGTTACTTTCCTATACGATAATCTCAATTTTTAATAATATGTTACTATTATGTTACCCCCTACTCATATTATAAGTTAATGTCAAAAATGCTCAATGTTATTTTCCTTAAGATAATCTCAATTCCATATTATCATTCAAGAATCTTAACACCTGTAACAATCTAAGATCTAATATCATTATATAATAATTTAAACAGTAAAATTTCATCATATTATAATTTTGAAAATAATTTTTAACTAGAATAAACTCAATAAATTTCTCTAATATTAGGTACATAGTTTTTAAGGACTAGAATAAGCTGCCCCTAATGCCATGGCATGTCAGTGGCTCTCCTTGCACTCAATTTACATTGTAACTTCCGATACCCAAGTAATCTGCAATGAAATAAAATTTGTTTGTTTGTTTGTTTGAAACACACTTTGTTTTATGTTTTCTGTGAAAAAAACATTTCAATCTAATCATTAATAATGGAGATTCTTCAATTAATTGGCCAAAATCTTACTTGCGAGATATTGGGGTAAACGCGCGCACACGTATTACGTAAAAACAATAAAAAAAAATGCGAAAATCGCTCCACTTTTGGCTTTTTCTATACAATATAACTGATTTCTTATTGTTTCCCCTGTGTATTACACCGTTTTCTTTAGAATGAGACCAGGGGTTGGAAAGAAAACCTTTTTTATGGTCAGATACTTGAGTAAATCGTTGACCGCAGGCCACCATCCACACCCTCCAGTATAATATGTCAAATAATAATATTATTTTGGTCATCTTTATAATGTTTTTATCTTTTTTTATCTTATGTCTGCTATCATTTCTGAATAAATGGTGTAAGCAGATAAAGTTTATTAGTAATAACAGCGTCAGAATAAGACTTAAGACATATTGTGGCCTAGGACCAGACTGCTGACGAAGCAATTCTTGTCCTCACCTCCTACCAACCCCTCCTCTTGACTACTCCTACCTCTGCGATAAGCTCCTCCCACACTGAAATAATGTCCAGTGGAAAATTTAGTGTATTAGAAAGAAAAATAGACAAAACAAATTCCACCTCGCGTTCACGCATATATTTGCATGACGCGTCATCACATCCATGTTCAAATAGCTATAATTTGCTGTAGAAACATCTTAAACTATTTTTCTGTCAACAAAACTCATTTTCCATATTAATTTAATTACGGGAAGGCTTAACCTGTCCCTTAGTCACCCAGTTGAAAAGCTTAAACTGCTAAAAAAAAAAAAAAATGGGTTAAGTGAGATAAAATGCAGCCAACTAAACCTAATTATAATTAGCTTATGTTATGAAAACTAAAAACTGAAATAGGTTTTGTTGATTGTGTATTCCTAGTTTCCCAAAAGTCATGTCCATGTTTGTACATGAAACACTGAGGGAGAGAATAAGAATAGAAGAATGACCCAAAATCTATAAGAAATTTTAAGTAAGTTAGTATTACTTAAGAAATGGTTATATATATGACCATAATTTTTAAAGGGGTGGACCGGTAAGCCAGCGGAAGGCCTCGGTCAGATGACCAAAAGCTCCAACGGCGGGTCATCATCTAAGACCGTTAGGGTGAGAAATTGGCAAATCAGGTGTTACTGAACTTACATGAAATTTGTAAGCTAAACTTTTCAAAATGTATTGGTCAGTCTTACGACAACACTGCTAACATGCCTAGGCGTTATAAAGGGATGCAGCAAAAAAAAAAAAAAAGATACAAATAAGTTTGCCATATATGTGCCCCGTGCAGCCCATTCACTAAATTTGGTTGACCAAATCTCTACAGTGCAGTTGCTCTATACCTTTTTTTGCAGCGTCAACCAGCCAGTGGAAAATTCATAAAGGTTGTTTTGGAAATGAATGTCTTAAAATTCCTCTCTGATAGCAGATGGGAGGCACATGCTATGGTAACAGATGGGAGGCACATGCTATGGTAACAGATGGGAGGCACATGCTATGGTAACAGATGGGAGGCACATGCTATGGTAACAGGTGGGAGGCACATGCTATGGTAACAGATGGGAGGCACATGCTATGGTAAGAGCAGCAATTCTGAAATTTTTGCTTAAAATTTTAGAAGCATTAGAATGTATGGCTGAAGACCAGTCACAAAAAGAAGACACTAGAAGAGAAGCAAACATTATTGCAAATAAGATGCAAGAGCTGGAATTCGTTTTTATGTTGAATTTGTGGGATGAGATTTTGCAAAATTTTCATAGAGTAATCCAAGTTCTACAGAATGAGGATGTGAACTTAAAAACGTGCATATCCGTATGGAACATTAGCTGACCAACTGTGCACTTCACGAAAAGAATTTGAAAGATATGAAGCATCTCCAAAGGAAAGGCAACAAAGGAAGCCTACACAGTAGGCTTCTCGAGTACAGAAGAGTTAGCTGAAGCAGTAGAGATGTGAAGACGATATAATCAGTCCATCAGCCTTGAAGACGTAGTTTTAAGGTGGTCAGTCTCTAAAAATCAGCTCATTGGGAAGAGATGTTGTTATAATGGACTTAATACATAACTTTAATGAAATATTCCTAACCTAAACGAGCAGTGAGTAAGTAATATTAGGTAATTTAATTGCAAAAATGTGGTCTATAGTTTGGATTTCATTCCTCGCACACAGTTTAAGAACATAAGAACATAAGAAAGAAGAAACTCTGCAGCAGGCCTACTGGCCCATGCGAGGCAGGTCCAAGTCTCCCACCGGCTTAAGCCAATGCGCCGACCCAGCCAGGTCAGGTTACATTCACTTAAGGAAGGAGAACGGCATCTGACCTAGTAGCACAAGCTAGTCAGGACCAACTCACACCCACCCGCACCCACTCATATATTTATCTAGCCTATTTTTAAAACTACACAACGTTTTAGCCTCTATAACTGTAATCGGGAGTTTGTTCCACTCATCGACAACTCTATTACCAAACCAATGCTTTCCTATATCCTTCCTGAATCTGAATTTATCCAACTTAAAGCCATTGCTGCGTGTCCTGTCAATACTATATATTTTTAGCACGCTATTTACATCCCCTTTATTTATTCCTGTTTTCCATTTATACACCTCAATCATATCCCCCCTAATTCTACGCCTTTCTAGAGAGTGCAGATTCAGGGCCCTCAGTCTATCCTCATAGGCAAGATTTCTGATACATGGGATCAACTTAGTCATCCTCCTTTGTACGTTTTCCAGAGCATTTATATCCATTCTGTAATACGGTGACCAAAACTGTGCAGCATAATCTAGATGAGGCCTAACCAAGGATATATAGAGTTGAAGAACAACCTGAGGACTCCTATTATTTATGCTTCTTGATATGAAGCCAAGGATTCTGTTCGCTTTATTGCGAACACTTATGCACTGCTGTCTAGGTTTTAGATTACTGCTAACCAGAACTCCTAAATCCTTTTACATTATTTAGTTTATATGTGGCATGGTTATTGTCCTGTCCAATATTTAGAACTTTGCATTTATCTATATTAAACTGCATCTGCCACTTCTCCGACCACTGCATCAGTCTATTCAAATCTTCCTGGAGTGCTCTAATATCCTCATTTGAAGGAATTGGACGGCCTATTTTGGTGTCATCGGCAAACTTGCTTATGTCGCTATTTATTCCCTCATCTATGTCGTTTATGTAGATTGTGAACAACAAGGGGCCCAATACCGACCGCTGTGGAACACCCCTCGTGACGCTTCCCCACTCTGATTTCTCTCCATTTATGCAAACTCTCTGCTGCCTATTTGTCAACCATGCCTCTATCCAGGAAAAAAATTATCCTCCTATTCCGTGTGCCTTAATTTTCCTCAATAGTCTCTGATGTGGGACTCTATCAAAAGCCTTACTGAAGTCCATATACACAATATCATATTCATTACCATGATCTACCTCCTCAAACACCTTAGTGAAAAAAAGTTATTAAATTTGTAAGGCAGGAACGCCCTTGTGTTAAACCGTGCTGAGATTCGTTGATTAATTTATGCTTTTCAAGATGGCTGCGAATTGCCTCGGCAATTATTGATTCCATAAATTTTCCAACTATGGAGGTTAGGCTTATTGATCTATAGTTCGAAGCTAAGGACGTGTCACCTGCTTTGAAAATAGGTATTACATTTGCCATTTTCCACTTATTTGGCACCATGCCAGTTTGCAGTGATATGTTGAAAAGATTAGCCAACGGTTTGTTAAGCTCCTCTTTACATTCCTTTAGAACCCTTGCATACAGTTCATCAGGGCCTGGGGATTTGGAGACGAATAGTGAACAATCTCCAAAAAAAAAAGCTAATAGCTGGTCGGTAAATTAGTGCAGTTTTAACTCAAAATACAGATATAAAAAAAATCAATGTTATGCTTTCATTTAAGTGATTTAAGCTGAATTATAGGAAAGACTTATGTTATTGATTTAATTATATTTATGTTAGAAATGAGACTGGAAGATCCATAAGATTATAAGTAGCATCGTGGACAAAATGTAAATCTATCATCCATCACAATCACCAATTTGCTAATGTATTTTCCAGGTACCCTATATTCACATGATTCCAAACATGCTGCTTGAATCCATGAGTGACCTGGCAGGCAACCCACAGTTCCCTTCCACAGTTGGCAGTTTCCTATTGGACCTAGGCTACCCTCTTACCTTCACTGCTAGGATGATCAACACACTCAGCCATATATTGTATTCTGCTATCACTATGCATTACACAATTCCCAGGTGAGTTTTCATGCCACCTATCTTCGTAATCTGGTATCCTATTGTTTTTATATTGTCTTTAATTTTGATGCACCTGAGCATTTTTATTTAAATTTGAATGTTATTTTTTTCTTTCGCTTCCTTTTTTACACTTTTTTTCTTCTTCCTAATCATTTTCCTTGATTCTTCATTATATTATTACTGTTACCAGTTTGTCAAACATGAAAGCAAATGTCAGGGATATGGCTAAACTCCCCTTTATAAAAATTACTGTTAAGAAATTTTTTAAGATCAATTAACAAAAGGTAAATTATAAGATATCACTAAAACATTAACATTAATATAAATCAAATAAAAATGACAATCATAATCAAGATGTTACATATTCTTATTATTCAGCCTGGGGGGCTAATACAGGTAAGAAATTATAATGGTGTGTAGTGTGGCAGTGGTGTGCCAGGTAGCGTTGGGGACAGGTGGAAGGAGACTCCGGTAAGGAGCAGAGGCTCGTGTTGATTATGACTGGTGGTCGACTCACTTGCTGATGTAGATGCCCGGGTTGGAAATTAGCCGGATAGGTGGGTCACAGTTCAGTCGGCACGTAGGACAGGTCAGGTTAGGTAAGGTTTGTCAGGAAAGAGAACAAGTGTTCCCTTATGCGGGCCTTAGTCATATGATGACCCGCAGCTGGAGCTTTTTGGTCATCTGACGAAGGCCTTCCGCTGGCTTACCGTAGGACAATGTAACTTCCTTCCACACTCACAAGTATTATAAACTCTGAAACAGCAGCAGCTGGGTAACTGAGAATGGTGGAGGTTCAGAGACTCCCACTTTCCGCTCGGGAACTATGTAAGCGTACCAGGCAAATGTGACCGTCCAGGGAAGGTGGCATTTCCGTAGTGAAGTGAGTCTCACGTGACGCTCAGCTTACAAAGTAAACTATCCAGATGGCGTTGCAGGACGTGAACTCCAGTTCTGGCAAACATTCCTAACGAAATTTTCCTAATTTATATACATAATTTACACAACCTTACAAGCAAAATTATTCAAATGCCATAACCAGGGTAAAAATTGTTGACAGTAAATATTTGATTAACATCACATAATGAAAGAAAACCTTTCGCTTAACCAATTAAATATATTAAGGTAGAATGTTCTCTTTGGTTACATTTATTGTCAATAACACAATAGCAACATTCTTGCCTAACGCCTAAGAAATAGGTAGATCGGATCCTATTCATTCTTCCCTTTTCATTCTCCTGCATGATGAAGATACTTTTATAAATGTGACTGCAAAGTGTAATTTAAAAAAAAAATAACGTTTTTATGGACTATATATAATGAATAAGAAAGAAATAAGAACGTATTTCCCGACGTATTTCACACAAAGAAATGAGAAAAATATATGGATGCTTCGGATTTTTAGTGAATATTTATGATGAGATAACCTTTCTGCATAACTCATTCCCTCCTCTAATTACCACATCATTCAGTTCAGTTTTCTGGTTCAAAAAGAATACCAAATTACCTAGACTACAAAAGTTTGAAGGCTCAAATATTTCCACAAGATATTACTATAGTTTTATGTAGGCAAAGAGACCGAGAGAGTCTAGAAAGTTAGATACTTCTAGATATTCAAAATAAAAAGTGTTTCTCTAGAATTATCCTCTCATAATGTCACCCACATGTTTAGCCAGCAATATCCTTGCAAAAATCAGCAGAAACATAGCAGATTGAGGTAGAGTAACTAGAAGATATTTAATAGAAAGCCCTAATCTTCTAACCACTGAGAACAAGTTATGTGGCTTAAGTAGTTACAATACTATAACGGATAATCCATATACAGAATGCAGCTATTGTGTGCAACCTTTTAATTAATAAAATAGGAATAAATGCTCTCATTTTGTTAACTTATTATACCCGATGTCCTAAAACCCTTTAGAATATTCAGGAAATACTCTCAGTGTCAATTAATATGTCTGTATGATCTCTACTAAAAATTGACACTGAGAGCATTTCATGATTATTCTAGAAGGTTCTAGAATCGAACCCCAGACATTTTAACCAGCCACCGGAGAAGTTAGCTAAAATCATTGACGCCTTAGTCCACTAAGCCACAGTTCTTCAAACGCCAGGTGCTCAGTAAGTACAACGAGCACGCAACTCCTGCCAAGAGCACATTTGTGGCAGTGGATAGCAGTCTCACGGGCATTACACATATTAACATGTGCGCTGACAAAATTTGAAAGACAAATACTAAATTTTACTATTTTTTAAGAAACTTTAAATCTGAGTAGCCAATTACCCCCTCGCTTTAGATATAGTTAGGAAATAAAAAAACAATGCTCAATAAGCATTTTTATAGTGCAGTTATTTAACCAAATGTGTTATACAGGCAAATATTCTCCCACCTTAACATTCGTTTTAATTACATAATGATGGAGAACTTCATCTGTGTGGCAGCAATACAGCACAAAGTCTTCTATCTTAATATCTGACGACACCAATGAGTCTTCTTATAATAGATCTGAAAGATCCCTGGAATCAACATGAGTAAGGGCATCATTTTCAGTGTCTGTCTCTTCACTTTCTGAAGGATATTTTGGTTGTCTTACCCTTTTTTTGCGTGCATTTAGTACAAATAACAGTGCTTTCTTAAACTGCCTGACTTGCCTCAACATACGTCAGTGCTGCACAGCTTAAAGGTTCATATTTTTGTCTCCAACTTCATCCAAACTTTTTATCAATAAGTGTTGAAAATTATAGAGGTTGCCTTTTTACGTCTAGCATTTGTGGTAAAGCAATCAGGCCTGCAGCATCTGAGTTAATTTTTCAATAACCCTTAGCACTCGAAAATTATAATCTAAAAAGATGCCTGCCCAAAAATAGGATTCTAAATACTGTAAGTTATAAAACTTAAACGTTTATGAATATATGTTTAATTAAAGGTTATAAAAAGTTATTCATACATTTCATATCGTAAATTTCACAACATTCTCCTAGGTGACCACTCGGTACCGTAAGTATTCGCAGATTTACAATGGACTTTTAATTCCAGGAAATGTTTGTAGTATTTCAAAATACCTGAAGAATATCATATGTTTGTGTTGCTACTTTGCACTCGTTACTCATGAGAGTTTGCAGCGTATCAGGATATTTGTAAAACTACCAGATTTTTGCAGTATTATTGAATGTTTAGAGTATAACTTATTGGGACAATGTCACAGTTCTGTCTCTCTCTTTCTAGGATGGCAGTGGAGGGTGACATAGACCCCGCCAGGCTCAGGGACATTCGACTCAACGGCAGTCTCGTTATTGTTAATAGGTATAGTGAACCTCTGGTATCTTAGAATCTACGAGACTTATCATAATACCTTTGACACATATCTGAATGATTTAGAGTTTTTATTGAGTGGCGTTATCAACAATTATGAATACAATCTGAGTATCTTTATTCTGACAACGTTTCGCTAATCAGTGCTTTCATCAGTTCAATACACAGGTATTGAAACTGAAGAAAGAAGAAGACGAGGTAATCAGTCCCTCAGCCTATATGGTGTTCATCACCGTATTCTTGATGAATCTGAATCATAGATAGGAAGATCGTTGCCAGATGAGGTGCAGCAATACTAGGTATCGTCACTATGGGCGTACCCACTCTTGAAAGTACGTCATGACCATGAATTGGGCTAGAGAGTGAAGAATGTGTCCTCTGTACCAAGCTTCTGTGTCAGACATGTGTGTAATTCATAAGTTATGTTGGTATTGTATACCATTGCTGCTACCATATCTGACACAGCAATACCATGTAATGTAGGCACGAAGGATGTTTTCTTTCTTCAATCTCTGACCTATCTTCCTGGGCATGATCTACCCCCACTAGTGGGTACCCCACACAGTGACGATGCTTCCTACAGTTACACCTCACCTAACTGCTGTATAAGCGACGATCTTCATGCCAATGTTTCAGATTCATGAAAATTTCGGTGAACAACTTGTATATCTGACTGAAAAAAAAGTCGAAAACTTAATATGGGATTCACAATGTTAAATAACACTAGAAATCTTTTAGTGTACTGGAAAGTTGGGTTTACCATCAGATAATTAACGTTCTAAAAAATGATATCACTGAAAGAAACACGAGTGGATTTACTATTAATTTCAAAACTAACAATAATCTAATCGTCAAGAAACTATTTTTTTTGTATTATTTGGACAAATTAAAGAATGACACCAATGACAAAGAATTATTGTTAGTTTTAAAGTGAATGTATTAGGATATGTGGGAGTGAATGTGTTGCCAGAGGAAAATATTATATAATGGATGAGGTGAATGGTAAGTGCACCTCCATCCACTCCATACCTAAATGAAGGCATTATAAAGAGTGCATGGTGGTGATAACATTCGAATGCTTGAATGCACGCAAGAGGAGTTGTGCAGGGCAGTCATAAATTTCAAATATAATAAAATATAAAACATGCATAAGTGTGTATGTAGCCACAGATTCTTGGGGATTGGAAATGAGGTATGTGCACCATCCTAACCACTGGGCCAGTACCACCCTGCAAGGATATTGTCCAACCCGCCGCATACCTCAGCTATGTAAAGTTGTAGTGATCAACAGTTGTTGCCCAACTGTCATTTTTATAGATATTATCCTACAGTAGTGCAAGCCAGGCAGAATAAAGTTCTTGTCTCCTTTTATCATCTATGAACTATGAAAACATAATAGACACTTGTAATAATCCACATGTTTTTGGAGATTAGACCCGGAGTCTGTGAAAATGACAGTCTATTGTGTGTTTGTATATTTGTTCGTATGCATATGTACGTATGTACACCTTGTCGTATGTACACCTTGGCGTATGAGTGCATGCATGTATGTATATGTGAAAATGTGCTAATATAATATTTAAGCTTGTACTTATGTAGTATATACTCACCCATATGTAGTTACAGGGTTCGAGTCTCAGCTCCAGCCCCATCCCTGCTCTGGCTACTGCTGGGTTCACTTTGCTGACTTTGAGAATCCTATAGCGACTCTTCTTAAAGCCTTTACCACTCCTCAACCTAAGTAGTTTTACTTCCTGAACACTATAAGGCTGAAAAAATACTTCCTAACCTCCCTGTCACTCATCTGTGTTTTCACTTATAGCCCTTGTCATTGAGTTTCTCCCTCCCGTCTCTCAAACAGTCTATCCCTGCCTATCCTATCAGGTCCTCTTAATATTTTGTGATTCATTATCATATCACCTTTAGTCCTCCTGTCATTTAATGTTTCAGTTTTAGCAGCTTTAATCTTTCCACATAGCTCATATCCCTCTCCAATTTTTCCATCTTTCTGACATGCTTCATCTAGTGTGAATTATGTACAAGTGCTGGATTCTCCAATATGGGCTTTTATATATAGTGTAGAGAATGACTCATTGCTTATATTCCTGAAAAGTAATCATTGGTTTGCCACACGTGTAATTGTTGCATCAGTCATTCGGCAATTAAAAGTTTTTAGGCCTACCCTCCCGAGCCTGTACTCCATATGTGGTCTTCTTTATACGTCTCCAATTCTTATTATTTTGCATTTGCTTGAGTAAAATTCTAAAAGCCACCTGTCAAACCAGGCCTGCAGTCTATTTGTAGTCTATCCTCTATCTCTTCCACCCTGTCGTTCACGAACAGAAGAAATAGTTCTGGTCTTAGTATTGATTCGTGTAGATCCCCATTTGTCATGAATGTTCATTCCGAAACCTTTTCTCGGACAATCATTCATTGTTTTCTTAATATTAAGTATTTCTTGATCATTTGTCAGGCCTTCCGTCTTATCCCTACTTGCTTCTTCAGCTTTTAACTAATTATGTTTGAGGTACTCTATCGAAAACCTTCTTACAGTACAAAAACATACAATTCACACATCCTTTTCTATTTCCTGCCTCACTTATGTTACCTTGTCGCTGGACTTACGTAATTTTATGGCACAGGATACACCATTTCTAAAGCTCTGTTTGTTGTTGTTTGTGAACTCATCCCTTTCCAGGTGCCTCACCACTCATCTCTTGATGATATTCTCCACGTCAGTGACACCGGTGTGTTGTTTGTCATACCTCTTTGTTGCCTTTCTAAAATATTTGGACTACCTTTGTTGTCCTCCTCATCTTCGGCAATTGCCCTGTGTCGAATGAGTTTCTTGAAGACTGTTTGCATGTATACATGTTCATATTTATGTATACATGCATTTTTTACACTTGCTTATGTATGTGTGGGTGTCTGGATATGTATGAGTGTTAATATGGGTGGGTATGTTAGTATGAGTTAAAGTATGAATGGGTTTATGTAAAAATATACATATTTTTAATTGTATGTATGTACGCTCACTTTTGAATATTTGTGTGTATGCATATGTATATGTGCATGGGTGTGTGTATGTTAGTGCGTATATATGTTTGCGTGTACATAATTACATATGTACATATGTAGGTATGTATGTTTATATGTATGTATGTATGTATATATGTATGTATTGTATGTATGTATGCAATATTTTGTGTATGTATATGAATAAAAATATATACTTATTTGTTCATGTGTATTCACATGAATATTCGTACATGTGGATTTATGAGTTTATTATCGCCACCATCATCATCACCATTATCCCTACCATCACCACCACCATCTCATCATCACCCCCACCACCATCACCATCACCACCATCACCATCACCACCATCACCATCACCACCACCATCTCATCATCACCCCCACCACCATCACCACCACGACCACCACCATCATCACCCCCACCACCATCACCATCATCACCCCCACCACCATCACCATCATCACCACCACCACCATCACCATCATCACCCCCACAACCATCACCATCATCACTACCATCACCACCACCATCATCATCACCACCACCATCTCATCATCACCCCCACCAACATCACCATCATCACCACTACCACCATCACCATCATCACACCCACCACCATCACCATCATCACTACCACCACCATCACCACCACCACCATCACCATCACCACCACTATCTCATCATCACCCCCACCACCATCACCATCATCACCACCACCACCATCACCATAACCATCACCACCACCACCATCACGACCACCATCATCATCACCATCACCACCACCACCACCATCATCATCACCACCACCATCATCATCAGTCCCACAACCACCACTACCACTATTCCTACTACTATGACACCACTACCATTACCACTGCAATCACCACCATCACTATCACCACCACCACTATCAGCACCACCCCCACCACCACTATACGCATTTGTTTTATTTCTTTATTAACACATCGGCCGTTTCCCACCAAGGCAGGGTGGCCCGAAAAAGAAAAACTTTCATCATCATTCACTCCATAACTGTCTTGCCAGAGGCATGCTTACACTACAGTTATGAAACTGCAACATTTAACATCCCTACTTCAGAGTGCCTGCACTGTACTTCCCATCTCCAGGACCCAAGTCCGGTCTGCCGGTTTCCCTGAATCCCTTCATAAATGTTACTTTGCTTCCACTCCAACAGCACGTCAAGTATTAAAAACCATTTGTCTCCATTCACTCCTATCAAATACGCTCATGCATGCTTGCTGGAAGTCCAAGGCCATCGCACATAAAACCTCCTTTACCCCCCTCCCTCAAACCTTTCCTAGGCCGACCCCTACCCCGCCTTCCCTCCACTACAGATTTATACACTCTCGAAGTCATTCTACTTTGTTCCATCCTCTCTACATGTCCAAACCACATCAAGAACCCCTCCTTAGCCCTCTGGACAATAGTCTTGGTAATCTCGCACCTCCTCCTAATTTCCACACTACGAATTCTCTGCATTATATTCACACCACACATTGATCTCAGACATGACATCTCCATAGCCTCCAGCCTTCTCTTTGTTGCGACATTCACCACCCATGCTTCACACCCATATAAGAGTGTTGGTATAACTATACTCTCATACATTCCTTTCATTGCTTCCACGGACAAAGTTCTTTGTCTCCACAGACTCCTAAGTGCACAACTTACTCTTTTACCCTCAACAATTCTATGATTTACCTCAGCCTTCATAGACCCATCTGCTGACAAGTCCACTCCTAAATATATCTGAATACATTCACCTCCTCCATACTCTCTCCCTCCACTCTGATATTCCTACACCTATTGCCAAGACCCTCGCATTCACTTCTCTTATGTGGATCAAAATATGGGTCGGAAGTGAAAAGTGGGTCATGATAAGTGTGTGTGCACCTGGAGAATAGAGGAGTGTAGAGGAGAGAGATTTTTGTGAGATGTTAAGCGAGTGTATAGGAACTTTTGAGCCAAGTGAGAGAGTAATTGTGGTAAGGGATATAAAAGCCAAAGTAGGAGAAACGTTTAAAGAGAGCGTGGTAGGTAAGTTTGGGGTGCCAGGTGAAAATGATAATGGGAAGCCTTTGATTGAACTTTGTATAGAAAGGGGTTTGGTTATAGGTAATACATATTTTAAGAAAAAGAGGATAAATAAGTATTCAAGATACAATATAGGACATAATGACAGTAGTTTGTTAGACTATGTATTGGTGGATAAAAGACTGTTGGGTAGACTTCAGGATAGGGCCCACAGATATATCAGATCACTTTTTAGTTGTAGCTACAGTGAGAGTAAAAGGTAGATGGGATACAATGAAAATGGAAGCAGCAAGTAAGAGAGACGTGACGGTTTATAAACTAAAGGAGGAGGCAGTTAGGGTAAGATATAAACAAAAATTGGGGGATAGATGGGCTAGTGAGAGTATAGACAATTGGGTAGAAGATGTATTGGGTAAGTTTAAAAATGTAATGTTAGAGTGTTCAGCAGAAGTTTGTGGTTTTAGGAAAGTGGGTGTAGATGGGAAGAAGAACGATTGGTGGAATAATTATGTAAAGAGAGTATTACGAGAGCAAAAGTTAGCATATGAGAGGTTTTTACAAAGTAGAAGTAATGCAAGGAGGAAGAAGTATATGGAGAGAATAAGAGAGTGGTGAAGCAATGTAAAAAGAGAGCAAATGAGAGAGTGGTTGAGATGTTATCAACAAATTTTGTTGAAAATAAGAAAAAGCTTTGGAGTGAGATTAATAAGATGAGAAAGCCCAGGGAACGAATGATTTTGTTAGTTAAAAATAGGAGAGGGGAGTTATTAAATGGAGAGTTAGAGGTATCGGGAAGATGGAGGGAATTCTTTGAGGAATTTTTAAATGTTGATGAAGATAGGAAACTGTGATTTCATGTATAGGGCAAAGAGGAAAAACATCTTGTAGGAATGAGGAAGAATCATTTGTGAGTGTGGGAGAAGTTCGTAGGGCAGTGGGTAGAATGAAAGAGGGTAAAGCAGCTGGGATTGATGGGATGAAGACAGAAATGTTAAAAGCAGGTAAGGATATAGTTTTGGAGTGGAAGAGGGTGAGGTACCTAGGAATTGGCAGAGAGCATGCATAGTTCCTTTGAATAAAGGCAAAGGGGACAAAAGAGAGTGTAAAAATTATAGGGAATAAGTCAGTTGAGTATACCTGGTAAAGTGTATAGTAGAGTTATTATTGAAAGATTAAGTGAAAGACGGAGAGCTGGATAGCCGATGAACAAGGAGGCTTTAGGAAGAGTAGGGGGTACGTAGTTCAAGTGTTTATAGTGAAACATATAGGTGAACAGTATTTACCTAGTGTAAAGAGGTTTTTGTGGCATTTATGGATTTGGAAAAGGCGTATGATAGGGGGGATACGGGGGTAATGTGGCAGATGTTGCAAATGTATGGAACAGAAGGTACGGTATTGAAAGCAATGAAAAGTTTTTTCGAGGGTAGTGAGTCTCAGGTTAGAGTATGTAGGAGAGAGGGAGATTATTTCCCAGTAAAAGTAAGCCTTAGACAGGGATGTGTGATGTCACCGTGGATGTTCAATATATTTATAGATGGAGCTGTAAGAGAAGTGAATGCTCGGGTGTTGGCAAGGGATGTGAGTTTAAAAGATAAAGAATCTAACACAAATTTGAGTTATCACAGTTGCTCTTTACTGATGACACTGTGCTTTTGGGAAATTCTGAAGTGAAGTTTCAGAGGTTGGTGGATGAGTTATGTAGGGTATGTGAAACAAGGAAATTAAAAGTGAATATAGGAAAGACTAAGGTGATGAGAATAAAAAAAATAGGTAACGAAAGATTTGATATCAGATTGGAGGAAGGGAGTATGGAGGAGGTGAATGTTTTCAGATATTTGGGAGTGGACGTGTCAGCAGATGGGTCTGTGAAAGATGAGGTGGATCATAGAATTGACTAGGGGAAAAAAGTGAGTGGTGCACTGAAGAGTCAGTGGAGACAAAGAACTTTATCCATGGAAGCAAAGAGGAGAATGTATGAGAGTATAATTATACCAACACTCTTATATGTGTATGAAGCATGGGTGATGAATGTTGCAACAAGGAGAAGGCTGGAGGCAGTGGAGATGTCATGTCTGAGGGCAATGTGTGTTGTGAATATTACGCAGAGAACCCATAGTTTTAATGTTAGGAAGAGGTGTGGGATTACCAAAACTATTATCCAGAGAGCTGAGGAGGGGTTATTGAGGTGGTTCAGACATGTAGAGAGGTTGGACCAAAATGGAATGACGTCGAGAGTGTATAATTCTATAGTGGAGGGAAGGTGGGTAGGGGTCGGTCTAGGAAAGGTTGGAGGGAGGAGATAAAGGGGGTTTAGGACTTCCAGCAAGCATGCGTGAGCGTGTTAGATATGAGCAAATGGAAGAAAATGATTTGTAGGACTTGACGTTCTGTTGGAGTTGGAGTGAAGGGATTCAGAGAAACCGGCAGGCCGGACTTGAGTCCTGGAGATGGGAAGTACAGTGCCTGTGCTCTGAAGGAGGGGTGTTAAAGTTGCAGTTTTATAACTGTAGTGTAAGCACGCCTCTGGCAAGACAGTGATGGAGTGAATGATGATGAATGTTTTTATGTTTTGGGCTACCCTGCCTTGGTGGGAAACGGACGATGTGTTAATAAATAATAACTAAATAGTAAATGCATGATTAATATTAAGTTAAGGGACATTATGATGGGAAGGTAAATTTAATGGTCATCTTTTCCTTTTGTTTTACGATCTTCATTTTCTTTGTTTACAACTTGTCAGTTTGTGGTGTCCAATATGTAATTGGTTTTCGTCACTGAAGTCTTGACTTCCAAAGGAGATGCAGTGACTCACTTTCTCATATTATTAAAAACACAGACGTTTTAAACAGTAGGTTGCTCTTTAACTTAATATGAACAAGTTTGTGATCAAGAAGAGAAAACATGAAGATGATTGTGGTGAGGGCGAAAGGGAAGACGAAAGTGGAAATATGAGTAAAACATAAAAAAACAGTTCCCACTTCCTGTAAAACTGATGTCATTAGAAGAAAGAAAAATCGACTATATCTGGACAGTTATTTAGATCTGGGAAATATTTGGTATAGTGATGAAGTTAATTCTACGCCAGAATGTGTTATTTGTGGTGATAAAATGGACAATGAACCCATAGTATCCAGCAGATTAAAGAGACATTTAACTACCTAACATGAACATCTTACTAAGATACTTTGGGAGACTTTAAAACGAGTGAAGACAACAGAGCCTGATATTTTCTAACACAGTCAAGGTTTCTAATAAAGCACAAGAGACCAGTTACTTAGTAGCAGAATTACTCGCTAAAAATATGAAGCCTCAGACAGAAGGAGAGACATTTATTCTCCCTGGTCACAGTGTCTTAGTAACAGCGATGTTTGGCAGCGAAGCAGAAAAAGAAGGTAAAAACATTCCACTCCCAGATAATACCATTAGCGGACGGACACATGATGTGTCAGCAGACATTACATAAACAGTAGGCCGTTTAAATCACACTGTTTGTTAAACTACGCGACGAAGATGGAACAAATCATGTGGATCTTCTGCACACGGAGGCAAGATGAATATTCAGAGGCAAAGTGTTGTCACAAGTATATGAACTCAAGGATGAGTTACTTTTTTTACCCTTGAGCAGCAAGAAGAATTTTGTTTGTTGCATTTCGTTTGAACATTTAATGAAGGTAAATTCCAACATGCACATGATGCTGCAACAACATGTGGGAACATACTATTTCCCAAACTCATAAACAGAAGACTGACTGGTTGAGAAACACATTTATTGCATCAGTATCAAGCTCGTCGAAGTTCAGTCTCACAGAAGAAGCTGAATTAATTGAAGCAAGTATTAATGGCAGTCTGAAATTAAAGTTCCTCTGGACTAATTCTCGATAGATATTAGGAATGAATATCCTCAATTTGCAAAAAAAAAAAATTACTCTGTTAATTATCATGCAATTTTCCATATCTGACCTGTATGTGTTGGCATTTTCTAGCTTCAACATCGCCTTGTTGCTGTACTGGGAAATTGTCTAGTGAACTACCACTCTCTGAGCATCAAGACTTCTTCCATATTCTATGTATCACTATATATATCGACGGAGTTTTCACCATAATTTCTTTTTCTTTTTCTATTTTGCTTCAGTAAGGTTTAATTAGGCCATATTTTTCTCTTTATAACTGAAATAAATTTACCTTTTTCTTTAATATTTATATAATTATTTGAGGAAAACGTTGGGTAATCCTTCAGCGTGGAGATGCTTGAGGTGCCAGCCAGACCCTACGTTCCCACGGTAATCCATGCTGGGGGCATCCACTGTAGACCAGCCAAGTCTCTACCACAGGTTAGTTTAACTAGGTAAACGACTATATGTTAACAAAATTTAATTGTTTGTTAAGCAATATTTAAAAAAAATCGGCTTTTTCTTATGTCAGGACTTTTTTTTTTTACATGTCATATGGATAAACAATATAATTTAATTATCAATAATAGTTTCATTAAGAAAGTGATTGATTTAACACCGAAACGTCGAGTTATTCATCAAAGATGTTCTTAGAATATCCCTCCTGGAAAATATATAATTATTATTCATATTCAGTCACCATTTACATACACACACACACACACACACAGACACACATATATGTGTATGAGTGTGTGTGTGTGTGTGTGTGTGTGTACTCACCTAATTGTGGTTGCAGGGGTCGAGACTCAGCTCCTGGCCCCGCCTCTTCGCTGTCTGCTACTGGGTCTCTGCTCTCCCTGCTCCATGAGCTTTATCATACCTTGTCTTAAAACTATGTATGGTTCCTGCCTCCACTATATCTTTCTCTAGTCCATTCCACTTCCTGACTACTCTGTGGCTGAAGAAATGTTTCCTGACATCCCTTTGACTCATCTGAGTCTTCAGCTTCCAGTTGTGTCCCCTTGTTTCTGTGTTCCCTCTCTGAAACAACCTGTCACTATCTACCTTGTCAATTCCCCGCAGTATTTTGTATGTCGTTATCATGTCTCCTCTGACCCTTCTTTCCTCCAGTGTTGTTAGTCCTATTTCACTCAATCTTTCTTCATAAGACAGACCCCTGAGTTGTGGAACTAACCTTGTCGCAAACCTTTGCACTTTCTCCAGTTTCCTTACGTGCTTGACCAGGTGTGGGTTCCAGACTGGTGCTGCATATTCTAGTATGGGCCAGACGTACACGGTATACAGTGTCTTGAACGATTCCTTGTTAAGGTAACGGAACGCTAATCTAAGGTTTGCCAGACGCCCATATGCTGCCGCAGTTATCTGGTTGATGTGTGCCTCCGGAGACGTGCTTGGCGTTATACTCACTCCAAAGTCTTTCTCCTTTGCCGAGGTTTGTAGCCTTTGTCCGCCCAGCTTGTACTCTGTCAGCGGTCTTCTTTGCCCTTCTCCGATCCTCATGACTTTGCATTTGGAGGGATTGAATTCGAGAAGCCATCTGATAGACCAGATGTCGAGCTTGTTCAGGTCTGTTTGCAGCCCTGCCTGGTCCTCTTCCGATCTGATTCTCCTCATTATTTTCACATCATCCGCGAATAGAGACACTTCTGAGTCTATCCCGTCCGTCATGTCATTTACATATACCAGGAATAACACTGGTCCTAGGACTGACCCCTGCGGTACACCGCTCGTCACAGGCGCCCACTGTGATACCTCACCACGCACCATGACCCGTTGTTGCCTCCCTTTGAGGTATTCCCTGATCCATTCCAGTGCCCTTCCTGTTATACCTGCTTGTTCTTCCAGCTTCTTTACTAATCTCATGTGAGGAACTGTGTCGAAGGCCTTCCTGCAGTCCAGGAAAATGCAATCAACCCACCCTTCTCTCTCCTGCCTTACCTCTGTTACTTTATCATAGAACTCTAGGAGGTTTGTTACACAGGATTTGCCTTCCCGGAATCCGTGCTGTCTGGTGTTTATTATCCTGTTCAGCTCAAGGTGTTCCACCATTCTTTTCCTGATGATTTTCTCCACGACTTTGCACACTATACATGTAAGTGACACCGGTCTATGGTTTAGTGCCTCTTTTCTGTCTCCTTATTTAAAAATGGGGACTACGTTGGCCTTCTTCCATACCTCAGGTAGCTGCCCAGTTTCAAGGGATGTGTTGAATATTATGGTAAGTGGCACACTCAGTACCTCAGCTCCTTCCCGAAGAACCCACAGGGAGATATTGTCCGGACCCATCGCCTTTGAGGT
>WNWK01020175.1:0-36343 GCA_009830355.1 Cherax destructor | reverse complement strand
AAAAGGTTTACGTAAAAAAATGAAGATTCCCACTGGGATTTCTTTTTTTCAAAAGGTGTAAATTATTTCTAACATGTGTATAATGGCATCATTTTTTTTTTTATTGGCCCCGGGAATAAAATTGACAGTGGTTGAGTCCGTTGGGAGGGGGGGTAGGAAATTTTGTCTATAAATTTAAATTTTTTAAAAAAGTTTTGGGGGAGAAAGGGGGTGTTAGATTTGGCCTGTAGTTTTCCCCAGGTCTGCTTGATCCCCCCCCTTTATGTATGGGGGCCCCCGTTTTTTTTAGTATTGATGGGAAGGTAGGGATTAATGGTTTTGTTATTTTTTGCAATAATTGGTGAGAGAACTTGAGGGTTTTTTGTAAAAAAAGGTGGTAAGTTATTTAGGTCACCTGCTTTGTTTTTTAATGTGTTGATTAAAGGGGAAACTTCTACCGGGGAGCCTAGTAATCGTGCTTCTTTTATATCTGTCACTGGTACATTAACGTTTATTTGATCTTTGATGATCTGTAAAAAAAATTCTTTTTTTTTTTTACTGTAATTCTTTAATTTTTTTTACTCATCAACCATCCTCGGAAATTTTCTCTTCAGAATATTCCAAAAGAAAAAAATCAAAAAAAAAAACATCTTTTGACAACCCCAAAATGTATTAGATTCTTTTTTTTTTTAACCCCACACCTCTTGCCAACACCGAGGATTCACTTCTCTTACAACTCCATCTATAAAATAATATAATAACCATGGTGACATCACACATCCTTGTCTAAGGCCTTTTTTTTACTGGGAAATAACCCCCCTCTCTCCTACATATTTTTAACCTACCCCCCACTATCCTAAAAAAAACTCTTCCTGTTTCCCCAGAACCCCTCCCCCCAAAAACCTTTAATTTGAAATTTTCCCAACATTACCCAAATATCCACTCAATCATTCGCCTTTTCTAAGTCTATAAATGCTACAAAACCTCCCTTCCTTTTTATAAAAAATCTTTAAAATTATATTTTCACTAAAAACAGGTCTCCCCCCCCCCCCTTCCCAAAAAGCCTTTGTTCATCTGTTATCCTTTTTCTCCGTCCCCCTTTTTAAATTTTTTTTCAATAATAATTCCATCCTTTTTCCAAAATTAACAGACTTATTCTCCTTTAAAATTCAAAGCCCGGCCAACAAAAAAAGAGTGCCCATTGCCTTAATACAAAGGAACTGTGTGTACCCCTCTGCCAATCCCCAGTAACTTACTCTCTTCCATATTTTTTATTAAATAAAGGAAAAACCCCCCCGGAAACTATACCCCCCCCTCCTTATTTTTCCTTCTTTATCCCATCTTTTTCCAGCTGCTTTACCGGTAACTTTTCCCCATTCCCCCACTCCTCATCTTTTCCCCCACACTCACAGCTAGTTTTCCCCTTCCCCCTAAAGATGTTATACCCCCCCCCCCAAAAAAAAATCACAGCTTCCCTATCTTCATCAACATTTATCAGTTCCTCAAAATATTTCCTCCATCTTCCCGATACGAACTCTCCTTCAATAAATCCCCCCTCTTTTTTTAACTTCAAAACCCTTTTTAAACCTCTCAGGCTTCCAAAACTTATTAATCTCACCCAAAACCTTTTTCTTATTCTCAAAAAAAATTTGTTGATACCATCTCACCCACTCTCTCATTTGCTTTTTTTTTGTATTGTTTCCCCCCCTCTCTTAACCTCTTTTTTTTCCCCCCAAATACTCCTCCCTCCTTTTTCACCCCCCTTTGAAAAAAATCTCTTTAAATTTTTCTTCTCTCTTCTTCATCATTCCCCAAAAATCACTTTTCTTCCTCCCCACCCACTTACTTATCATTTACACCTGAAAACCCAAACTTCCCCCCCACAATCTCTATAACCGAGACTCGAACAGTAATGACAATAAAGGGAAAAGGGGGAAGCAGACAACTTTTAAAAAGTGTGAAAGGACTGTGTGGGAGGATTTAATGTGGGAGGACTGTAATGTGAGAGGACTGTAAGGGGGGAGGACTGTGTGGGAGGACTGTGTGGGATGACTGTGTATGGGAGGACTTTTGTGGGTGGACGGGGGGGTGGCTGGGTGAGAGAGGACTGTGTGTGGGGGAAATCAAAAAATGTGTGTGGGGGAAACGGGAGGGACTGTGGTTTTTTAGCTGGTGTGAGGGGGAATTTTTCTCACATAATTGCACTCACCCCAAATTTTGGTTGCAGGGATCCAGACTCAGCTCCCCGGGCCCCCCTCTTCACTGTCCGCTACTGGGTCTCTTCTCTCCCTGCTCCTTTTGCTTTATCATACCTTGTCTTAAAAAAATGTATGGTTACTGACTCCACTATATCGTTTGCTAGACTATTCCACTTCCTGACTACTCTTTTGGTGAAAAAAAAGCTTCCAACATCCCTTTTTTCTTACCCCAGTCTTCAGCTTCCAAGGGGCCCCCCTTTTTTTTGTGCCCTCTGGAACATCCTGTCACTATCTACCCCTTTCGATTCCCCCCGTATTTTTTTTGTCGTTATCATTTTTCCCCTAACCCCCTTTGTCCTCCAGTGTTGTTAGTCCTATTTCCCCCAAACCTTTTTTTTAGGACAGTCCCCTGAGCTCTGGAACTAACCTTGCCCCCAAAACCTTTTTACTTTTTTAATTTCTTGACGTGCTTGACCAGGTGGGGTTCCAGACTGGTCTGCATATTTAGTATGGGCCTGACGTACACGGTGTCATTTTTTTGAACGATTCCCCCAAAAAGGATCGGAATGTTAATCATAGGTTTGCCAGTTGCCCATATGCTGCCGCATTTCGGGGTTATGTGTGTTTCCCCGGGACGTTTTTTTTGGGTTATACTCACCCCAAAATCTTTCTCCTTTAACGAGGTTTTTAGCCTTTGTCCTGTGTGTGGGGGGATTGTCAGTGGGGGGGTTGTTGGGGTAGCGGGGTGAGGGAGGATTTTGGGGGGAAAACTTTTGGTGTGTAACTGGTGTGAGGGAGGACTGTGTGTGGGGAGGACTATGGTGTATGGCAGGTATAGGGGGCACTGTGGTGTGTGGGGGAACTGTGGAGTGTTGCAGGGGGGGAAGGCTGTAGTTTGTGTGGGGGGGATTGTGGTGTATATAAGAACTTAAAGAAGGAACACTGCAGCAGGCCTACGGGCCCCCCTGCAGGCCCCCCAATCTCCCCCCGGGCAAAAAAAAGCCTTGACCTAGTCAGGTCAGTCATATTCACTTAAGAGAGGGCACGGCATCTGACCTGGTAGCAAAAACTAGTCAGGTCCAACTAAAAAACCCCCCCACTCCCCATGTATTTATCTAAACTTTTTTAAAAAATACACAACGCCGGGGGTTTTTGGCCGGTACTGGGGTTTTGGCCACCACCCCAAAACCTATTCCCAAAAAAAAATCTTTCCTATATCCTTCCTGAATTTTTAATTTTTTTTTAATTTAAAAAACCTTGCTGCGAGCCCCGTCAATGCTAGATTTTTTTTGCACGCTTTTTTTAACCCCCTTTTTATTAATTTTCCGTTTTCCATTTATACACCTCAATTATATCCCCCAAATTTCCCCACGCCTTTCTGGGGTGCAGATTCAGGGCCCCCAGTCTTTTACTCATGGGGAAAATTTTCCCAAACCCTGGGATCAACTTTATCATCCTCCTTTTTACGTTTTCCAGTGCATTTATATCCATTCCGTAATACGGGGGACCAAAACTGTGCAGCATAATCTAAATGAGGCCTAAAAAAGAATATGAGTTGAAGAACAACCTGAGGACTTTATTATTTATACTTGATATGAAGCCAAGGATTCTTTAGCTCTATTGCGAACACTTATGCACTGTTGTCTTGGTTTCAGATTCTGCAACCCCCAAAACCCCCTAAACCTTTTTTTCAAAAATGGTAATATTAAATCTACATTATTTGGGGTTTTATGTGGAAAAGGTTTTTTTCCCCGTCCAACATTTAGAACTTTGCAGCATTTTTCTATATTAAACTGCATCTCCCATTTCTCCGCCCACTCCCTCAGTCTTTTCCCCAAACCCCCTGGGTGCTTTACCCCTTTATTTGAATGAACTGGACCCCTTTTTTTTGGGTCATCAGCAAATTTGCTTATGTCGCTTTTTTCCCTCATCTATGTCATTTATGTAAATTGTAACAACAAGGGGCCCAACACTGACCCCAAAAAAAACCCCGCTTGTGATGTGCCATCATTCTGATTTCTCCACATTTATGCAAACTTTCTGCCCCCATTTGTCAACCATGCCTCTACCCAGGAAAAATTTTTCCCCCCTTTTCCCCCTGTCCCTTTAAAATTTTCTCAATAGCCTCTGATGTGGAACTCTATCGAAACCCCTTAAATTATATACACAATATCACATTCAAAAAAAAAGATCTACCCCCCAAATACTTTAGTGTGAAAGTTAGTAAATTGAAGACAGGAACGCCCCCTTTGAAAAAAAGTCGAGATTCTTTTGCCTTTCAAGATGGCTACGAATTGCTTCGGCAATTATTGAGTCCATGAATTTACCAACTATAGAGGTAAGGCTTTTTGGTCTATAGTTGGGGAACTAAGGACCTGTCACCTGCCTTGTAAATACCGGGGCAATTTTTCCCTTTTAAGAAATTAGGAAATCTGGGTCAGTTACAATACCCAGGTAAGTCCCCCCATACCCCCCTCTAATTACGTAGATGAAGCTAATAAGTAAAAAGAAATTTAACTGGAGTTACCAATAGATCACGTAAAAAATGGATGATTCACCCAAAACCAAGTGAGTATCATTTTGGGGTTTCAGATGATAGTGAAATGCTGAGATATACGTTTTCCTTTTTGGGGGAAATTGTATAACAAACTTGTTAATCAATTGCCACTGGGAAAAAAGGGACGGAAACCCCGAAGGGATTTCCGGGAGAGGTTGCGGGGTATTGTGCTGTTAAAAGATAAGTAATGCTTGTCTAATGTTGGTTTATGTAGGAAATTGTATTTATCTAACAATTTCTACAAAACAAAAGTGATTGATACAATGTTGTGGTTTTAAAAGTGAGACCCCTCATTATCACTCCCGGGGTTTTTTATTATTTTTTTTCATCATTGTGTGGTTGAAATTTGTTTAATACTCCGATATAGTTTTAATTTCCTCCCCCTTTTCCAAAATCAGAGTAATTGAAATTTCTTATATTTGAACTTCATATCGTTTTCAAGGGCCCCCTTTTAAAAATTTGGTTGATGTCCGCCTGGAGTCTTGCAGTGTCTTCAATGGTGGACCCCTGTCATGAAACCCGGTGTCATCTGTATATGAAGACACGATGTTGGGGTTTTTACCCTTTTTCTATGTCCGATATGGGGATGAGGAACAAGATGGGAGCGAGCACGGGCCCTTTTGGAACAGAGCTTTTCACCGTCCCCCAGACTTTACTCTGTTTACTACCTTTTTGTGTTCTATTTGTTAGGAAGTTTTCCCCTCTCCAAAATTTTCCTGTTATTCCTTTACCCTTTTTTGTACTATTACACCATGGTCACACTTGTAAAAAGGGTTTTGCAAAGTCAGTGTATACTACATCTGCATTCTGTTTGTCTTCTAGAGTATCCATGCCTTTTTCGAAAGGGCCAGAGTTAATAAAATTAATAATAATAATAATAATAATAATAATAATAATAATAATAATAATAATAATAATAATAATAATAATAATAATAATAATAATAATAAAAATTTAAATTTTAATAATAATAATAATCTCTTTATTTACTAAAAAGTACATGCACAAAGTATACAGGCCAAAAATGACATAAGGGGGAAAATCCCTTTTAAAAAAACCCCTTGGGGTTTTGTTGGATTTCGGGCAAATTAGGTCAGTTTTGCCCCGGGGTGCGACCCACCCCGTCGACTAACACGGGGCCCCCTTTTACTGATGGGTGAACATTGAAAAACCCGGGTTGGGGAAAAACGTTCAATGTTTTCCCCGCCTTCGCCGGGAATCGAACCCGGGGCCCTCACCGTGCGAAACGAGAGCTTTTGCCATCAGGCCACGGTGCGCAAGTAGAAGCGACCTGCTTTAAACCATTGTTGCCCTGGGTTTTGTAACTGATGGGTATCTGGGGTTGGGGATCTTGCTTTTTTGAACCCCCTCAAAGATTTTTATGATATGGGACGTTAGCGCAAAAGGTCTGTGCATGGGGGGCCCAGGTTTGTGGCAGGTCTTTTTGTGTGGGAGGACTGTGGTGTGTGGGGAATTGTGGTGTGGGGGAGGTGTGTAGTGGGGGAGAACTGTTGTGTTTTGGGGTTTTTTGTGGGAGGATTGTGGTGTGGGGGTTTGGGGGTGAATGGGAGGACTGAGGTTTTTGGCAGAACTGTAGGGGTGTGTGGTCTGTAGTGTGGGAGGACTATGGGGCGGGGTGTGTGTGTACTCATTTGGGTTTACTACCTAGTTGTTTTTTGGGGGGCAGTCGGGGGTCCTGGCCCCCCTTTTTACTGGGCCCAGGGGCACCCCCTGCGTCATGAGCTTTATCATACCCCCTTTTTAAAAACCATGTATTAAAACCTGCCTCGACTACATTTCCCCAAATTTTTCCCCCCGACCCTCTGGACTGAAGAAATACTTCCAAAATTTCCCGGGGTTCATCTGAGTCTTAAAAATTAACTGTGTCCCCTTTTTTGTGTCCCCCCCCGGAACATTCTGCCTTTTCCCCCCTTTCAATTCCTCTCTTTATCTTATATGTCGTTATCATGCCCCCCCAACTCCCCCGTCCTCCAGTGTCTCGGGGCGATTTCCTTTAACCTTCCCGTACGACATACCCCTTAGCCCCGGACTAGTATTGTTGAAAACCCTTTTTCACTTTCAAACTTCTTTATGTGCTTTAGGTGTTTCCCAAATGGTGCTGCATACTCCAGTATGGTCCAACTTCCGGTAAAAGGCCCCAACGTTCTTTATTAAATCTATAAAAACAAACACAATTTTTTGAAAAAACAAAAAATTAAAACAAAAATCACGGGGGTAAAATAGTAATAAAAACCTTTATCACATTTTGGTTTTAAGGTTCTTAAAAGAATTTTTAAGGGGTCTTGAGATAATTGTACAATTTCAACGAAAAGGGTCGATAAAACGCCCGGGGCTTTTCTTTTTAAAAATCTTTTGTAAATATATTTATTCCGCCCCCGAATCCGAGGTGCATGAATAAATCTCGATCAATTTTTTCAGCGAAATTTCAATTTTTAAAACCCCTTAAAATTTTTTAAAAAACCATTAACTCAAAAGGGTAATTTTTAATTTTATTCAATCCCCCTATAAATTTTCTAAGTTATAATGTGTTTGTATTGTATAGATTCACCCCAGTGCCACCTGTCTGTTTAGCCTATAGAGTTGATAGTATGCCACATTTTTTTTTTAAATGGCCGAGCTGTTCAGTAATATGTATACACTTGTGTGGTTTTTTAAAATTTATCCTGGGTTTTTTTTAGCTTTTGGCCCTTTGCGGGGACATCATAGGCCTGTGCATTTTGTGCTCAGAAAAGGCGCGGTCTCCTCTGGCCTTGGACCCCCACGAGTATAGAAGTGGCACTGGTATCTCTTCCCCAAAAGACTCAGATTAATATACCAATAACCAACCCCCCCGTGTATCCATTGATTACCTTTTTTTCTCGAACCCCATTACGATAAAAAACTGTTCTTAAAAGGGTTTTCTAGGCGCCCTTTTCTGCAGCAGTTATTTGGTTGATGTGCGCCCCCAGGAGATGTGCCAGGTGTTATACTCACCCCAAGATTTTTTTCCTTTATTGAGGTTTGTAGTCTCTGGCCCCTAGAATGTACTGCGGTCCCTTTTTCCCTTCCCCAATCTTCATGACTTTTTACTTGGTGGGGTTAAAAATCCAGGAGCCAATTGCGGGGAAAAACTTGCAGCATGCCCCGACCCTTTTTTATTTTTTGCCTGATCCTCTCGTTGAAAATTTTCTCATCAACTTCTTCATCCCCCAAAACAAAAGGGCACTTTTGTCTATTCCTTCCGCCATGTCGTTCCCCCAAAAACCAGAAACAACCCGGTCCAGGGGTGCCCCCCCGGAACCCCACTGTCACCGGTCCCCCTTGACACCCGCCACGTACCATGACTCGCTCCCCCCTTCCCCAGGTATTCCCGATCCATTTTAGTGCTTCCCTGTTACCCCTGCCTGGTCCTCCAGCTTCTGCACTAATCTCTTGGGGGGAACTGTGTCAAACGCCTTCTTAGTCCAAGAATTCAATCTCCCCCCCCCTCTCTCTCTTTTTTTTTAAAACTCCTTATTCTAGAACTCCAGTGGTTTTGGGGACACAGGTTTCCCCCGTCGTTGAGAATTTTCATTCCTTTCTAGGTGCTCCACCACTTTTCCCCCTGATTAACACCCCCATCCCCCTTGCATACTATTCATGTCAGTGACACTGGTCTGTAGTTTAGCCCCACTTCCCCTTTTTTTTTTAAAAAATTGGAAAAACTACATTTGCTTTTTTTCCAAAAACCTCAGGCTTTCCCTTTTGTTTCGATAGATGTTTGGGGAAGATTGTTGTTAAGGGTACACACCCCCTCCTCTGCTCCCTCTCTCAGGACCCATGGTGAGATTTCCCCGGCCCCAGTCCTTTTTGAGGTATCTAGCCGCTTAGCCCCCCCTTCATTTCCCCCCTCAGTTTTGTATTGTGTCCAGCACCTGATTTTACCCTACCTCCCCCTTTCTGGACCCCCTTCTGTCCCTTTTGTGAATCCCCCCAAAACCCATGTTGGCCCCCTCACACACTTCGCGGTCATTTCTTGTGAACTCCGCCTTCCTTCCCCCAAAACCCCGATCCCCTGGTCCTTGACTGTTGTTCCCCCCCTGATGGGGTTTTTACAGCAGCTTTGGGGTGGTTTCGCTGCTTGTCATTCTCGTACGGGCATAATCATTTCTGGCTCTATGACTGCTCTCCTTATTCTCCGGGGTTTTTTTTGCCATTTGTCCCTTTTTTTTATTCCCTGGCACATTGGTTTTGGTTTCCCCCTGCACCTTTGGGAAACCCCATGAGCTCATCCGGCTTTTTGTTCTCCTTTTCCCGGGTATAAACTCCCTCAGCTTCCTTGCAAATTGTTGTCATATATTCCATCATCTCGTCTTCTGATTTCCCCCGAAGCTCTCTGTCTCACTAACCCTGCAGGAAGTTCTTCATGCACACGTAGTCCCTTTTTTTGTATTTTGGCTTCATTTTTTCACCCCTTTCCCCGTTTTTCCCCCCATTTGTAATCTACTATGTATTCGGCTTAGAACCAAAAAAAACCGGGCCCCCCAAGGGGGGTTTTATGTGTGATGTCCCCCAATATTTTTCTACTCATGGTGAATACTAGGTCCAGTCTCGCTGGGTTGTTTTTCTCTCTCTGGTAGTGCCCCCTTTGTGTTGGAAAAGGGGTTTTTTCCTTACCATTTTCCGCATCTTAGACCTCCCGTTTTTTTGGGCCCATGGGCCCCTAAGTTTCCCAATCGATTTCCTTATGATTGAAGTCCCCCCTGATCAATAGTTTCCCCCCGCTCCCCCCAGCCCTTCCCCCACTTCAGCCAGTGTGTCAATCATCGTCTATTACTCTCATCATACTCTTGCCTTGGTCTCCTGCTGTTCTGTGGTGGGTTATAAATCACTGCAATGTGTGTGTGTGTGTGTGTGTGTGTGTGTGTGTGTGTGTTTTATACTACCTAGTTGAACTCCCTTTTAGTTGTGGTTAAAAAGGTCGAGTCACAGCTCCTGTCCCTGCTCTTCACGGGCCCCTTACGGGGCCCCTCTTCCGCCCATGATTTTATCAACCTCTTCTTAAAGCTAATTTTGGGTCCTGCCTCCACTACCCCCTTCCCAGACTATTCCACTTCCTGACAACTCTGTTACTGAAGAAATACTTCCTAACATCCCTGTGGTTCATCTGAGTCTTCAACTTCCAACTGTCCCCCCTTGATGCTGTGACCCATTTTGGAACCCCCTGTCTCTTCACCTTGTCGATTCCTCTCAGAATTTTATATGTCATTATCTTTTTCCCCCCCTATCTCTCCTGTCTTCAAGTGTCGCCCCGGTCGTTTCCCCCTTTAAACCCCCCCTGGGGGACGTCCCCCCTTTCCGAGACTAGTCTTGTTGCAAACCTTTTTCCCCCTTTCTTGTTTTCACATGCTTGGCTAGGTGGGTTTCCCCAAAATGGCGCTGCATTCTGCAACATGGGCCTAACGTAAAAGTGTACAAGATTCTGAATGACTCTTTTAAAAATGTCGGAATGCTGTTCATAGATTTGCCGGGGGCCCCCTATACTGCAGCAGTTTTTTTTGATGTGCGCTTCACGAGATGTGCCCAGTGTTATATTCACCCCAAGACCTTTTTTCCCTTTGGGGGGAGGTTTTTAAGCTCTTCATGACTGCACTTGGGGGGAGGGGAACTCCAGGAGGTTGCTGGACCAGGCCTGCAGCCTGTCCAGACCCCCCCTGGGGTTTTCCCCGACCCCCGTCCGTTGGGGAAATTTTTCATCAACTTCAAATTTAAAACAGGAACACTTCAGAGTCAATTCCTTCCGTCATGTCGTTCACAAATACCGAAACAGCCCCGGGCCTAGGATGACCCCCGTGGCACCCCGCTCTTTCAGGCCCCCACTCTGACCCCTCGCCACGTCCAAAAATTTCTGTCTTCCTAAGGGTATTCCCGATCCATTGTAGCCCCTTTCCCTTTTTTTTCCCGCCTGGTCCTCCAGTTTTTTCACTAATCTCTTGTGTGGAACTGTGTCAAACGCCTTCTTACAGTCCAAAAAAATGCAATCTACCCCCCCCCTCTCTCTTGTCTTACTACGGGGTTTCCCTGACATAGAAATTCAGTAGGTTTGTGACATGTTTCCCCCTCCCTGAAACCGTGCTGGCTGTCGTTTATAAGCTCATTCCTTTCAGGTGCCCACCACTCTTCCCCTGATAATTTTCCCCTGACCTTGCATACTATACATGTCAGTGACACTGGTCTGTTTTGTTAATGTTTTTTTTTTTCCCCTTTTTAAAATGGGACTACATTTGCTGTTTCCCCCTACTTCAGGAAAAACCCCCCGTTTCGTTTTGATGAATTGAAGATTGTTGTTAGTGGTACACATAGCCCCTCTGCTGCCTCTCTGGACCCATGGAGATATGTTATCCGGACCCATCGCCTTTGGGGTATCCCAAAATGCTTAGCAGCCTCTTCACTTCCTCCTCGGGGTTTATTATTGTGTCCAACCCTTGACGGTGAACCCCACCTCCACGCGTTTGTGGAGGCCCTTCTGTTTCCTCTGTGAGCCCCCCCTTTGAATCTCCCCCTTGAGCTCCTCACATACCTCGCGGCCATTTTTTTTTTCCTCCCCCCCTTCCCTTCAGCCTGATTACCTTGTCCTTGACTGTTGTTCTCCCTGATGTGGCTGTACAACAGCTTTGGGCCGGGGGGTTTGGCTTTCGCTGCTATGTCATTTTCATATTGTCGTTGGGCCTTCCTTCTTACCTGTGCATATTTATTTCTGGCTCTACGACTGCTCTCCTTTTTCTCCTGGGTCCTTTGCCTTCTATACTTCTTCCATTCCCTAGCACATTTGGGTTTTTGGGCCCCCCGCATCTTTGAGTGAACCACGGGCTCATCCTGGCTTTTTCGTTATTCCTGTTACCCTTGGGTACAAACCCCTCCCCCAGCTTCCTTCCCAAATTCTGTCATATATTCCATAATCTTGTTCTGACTTCCCCCCCAAACTCTCTGTCCCACTGAACACCGGCAGGAAGTTCTCCATACCCCCGTAGTCCCCTTTCTTATATTTTTGGTTCATTCGTCCGGCCCTTCCTGCTTCCCCCCCACTTGTAACTCTACAAAAGTATTCGAAACTCAGAACCACGTGATCACGGGCCCCCAAAGGGGGGCTTTCATATGTGATGTCCCCCCAAATCTGCACTACCCCCAAGGGAATACTAGGTCCAGTCTTGGGGGGGGTTTTCCCCTCCTCTCTCTCTCTGGTAGTGTCCCTTATGTGTTGGTACATGGGGTTTTTTGGCCACCCCCCCATCACCCCTTTCCCCCACGTTTTTTTGGCCCCCTGTGGCCCAAGTTCTCCCAATCGATTTCCTTGGGGGTTAATTACCCATGATAAATGCCTTCCCCCTTTCGCATGAGCCCTTCTGGCCACTTCAGCGAGTGTGTCAACCATCCCCCTTACTCTCATCATACTTTGCCTTGTGTGTGTGTTAGCCCCCATTTTGCCCTAGGCACATGTCGATTAGACATTAGTCCTGTTGTATGTGTGTGTGTAAAAACACTTCGAAATTTTTCCCCCCCGGCCGGGAATTAACCCCGGGGCCCTGCGTGAAGCAGGCTTTAGCCATAAACCCCGGGCGACTCCCCTTTGTGGTTTCGGGGGGGGGAGTCTCAGCCCCCTGGCCACGCCCCCCCGCTGCCCTTACGGGGGCTCTGCTCCCCCCGCTCCTGAGCTTTACCCTACCTTGTCCAAAACCCCTGTATAGTTCCCGCCTCCATATATCGTTCGTGGGGCTATTCCACTTCCTAACTACTCATGGCTGAAGGCCCTAACATCCCTTTGACTCATCGGGGGGTTCAGCTTCAAGTTGTGTCCCTTTTTTCTTTTCCCCCCTCGGGGCATCCTGTACTAAACCAATTTTACTCCCCTAATTGGGTTTTTGGGGGGGGATACTCAGCCCCTGGCCCCGCCTTTTGCTGTCTGCTACTGGGTCTCTGCCTCCCTGCCCCCAAAAACTTTATCATCCCCCTTTTCCCCTTTAAAAATATGTATGGCCTTTTCCTCCCCCTATATCTTTCTCTAGACTTTCCCTTTTTCCAAAATCCCCTGGGGTGAAGAAAGGGGTTCCTAACACCCTTTTTACTCATCTGAGTCTTCAGCTTCCAGTTTTGCCCCTTTTTTTCTGTGTTCCCTCTGGAAAAACCCCGTCACTGTCTACCTTGTAAAAATTCCCCCCCAGTATTTTGTATGTCGTTATCATGTCTCCTCTGACCCTTTTTCCTCCAGTGTTGTTAGTCCTTTTCCCCCCAACCTTTCTTCATAAGACAGACCCCTGAGTTGTGGAACTAACCTTGTCGAAACCTTTTTCACTTTCTCTATTTCCCCTTTTCTTTCTTGACCAGATGTGGGTTCCAGACTGGTGCTGCATATTAGTATGGGCCTGACTTCACACAGTGTCTTGAACGTTTTCCCTTGTTAAGGTAACGGAACGTAATCTTAGGTTTGCCAGTCGCCCATATTTTGGATTATCTGGGTTTATGTGTGCCCCCGGTTTTCGGCTTTTGTTTTTTTGTGTGTGTGTGTGTGTGTGTGTTTTTTGTTTGGTTAAAATCCCCCTTTTTGACTCACCTATTTATACTCACCTATTTTTTACTCACCTATTTGTAATTGCAGGGCCCAGTCATAGCCCTGGCCCCCCCTCTTACTGATTGCTACTGGTCATCTCTCTTTTGCTCCATGAGCTTTACCCAAAACCCCGTCTTAAAACTATGTATGGTTCCTCCCCCCCTGTATTTTTAGGCTATTCCACTTTTGACAACTCAAAAATAAAAATCTCAACATCCCTTTGACTCATGGGGGTCTTCAACTTCCAACCGCCCCCCCTTTTTTGTGTCCCCTCTCTGGAACATCTTGTCTCTGTCCACATTATCTATTCCTCGCAGTATTTTATATGTCGTTATCATGTTCCCTTAACCCTCCTGTCCTCTAGTGTCTTAAACCATTTCCCTTAACCTTTCTTCGTAGGACAACCCCTTTTAGCTCTTGTTGCAAACCTCTGCATTTTTTTAAATTTTCCCGGGGAAGTGCTTCCCCAGGGGGGCCCCCCCAAAAACTGGCCCCGATACTCCATTGGGCCTGACGTATATGGTGTACAGATTTTGGGGAACGATTCCTTAGTGAGGTTTTTGGAACGCTATTCTTAGGTTTGCCAGCCGCCCGTATGCTGCAGCAGTTATCTGATTGATGTGTGCCTGGGGAGTGCCCCTTATTTCCATCCCAAATTTTTTTTCCTTTTAAAGGTGAAGTTTGCAGTCTTTGGCCACCAGATTATACTCTGTCTGCGGTCTTTTTCCCCTTCCCCCCGATCTTCATGACTTTACATTTGGCAGGTTAAATTCAAGGAGCCATTTAGGGGACCGGGTTTTGTAGCCTGTCTAGGTCACTTTGTACCCCTACCTGATCCTCAACTGATTTAATTTTCCAAAATTCCCATCATCTGCAAACAGGGACACTTCGAGTCTCCCCCTTTCCGTTATGTCATTCACATATACCAAAAACAGTACAGGTCCTAGGACTGACCCTTGTGGAACCCCACTTCACAGGTGCCCACTCTGACACCTCGTCACGTACCATGACTCGTTGTTGCCTCCATGTAATATTCTGGGGCCCCCATTGCAGTGCCTTTCCTTGTTTTTTCCTGATCCTCTAGCTTTTGCATTACCCTTTTTGGGAATTTTGTCAAGGCCTTTTCACCCCAAGAAAATGCAGTCTATCCACCCCTCTCTCTCATGTCTTACTTCTGTTCCTTTTCCCCTTAAAACTCCAGTAGGTTTGTGACAGGGGTTTTCCTTTCCCCCAAAACCGTGTTGGTTGTCGTTTATGTTTTTGTCTTTCTAGGTGCTCCACCACTCTCCCCCCGATGATCTTCTCCATGATTTTGCATACTATACACGCCCCGTGACACGGGCCCCCGGGTTTAAGCCTGTTTTCTGTCCCCCTTTTTAAAAAGGGGGCTATTTTTTCCATCTTCCCACCTCAAAAGGCCCCCTTTCAATGGAAGTGTTGAAGATTTTTTTTAATTCCAAATCAACATCTCTCCCCCCTCTAAGGACCCACGGAGAAATGTTTTCAGGTCCCACCGCTTTTGGGGGATCAGTTCGCATAGAAACTTTTTACCTCCCCCCTTTTTTGTGTGTTTTTTACCCAAACCTTGTTTGGATACCCCCCCATTCTGAATTCCTGGAGTCCTTCCTGTCTCCTCTGTAAAAAACTTCTTTAAATCTCATGTTGAGCTCCTCACATACCTCTTGGTCGTTTTTTTGGGAATCCCCCCCTTCCTTCCTCAGCCGGGGTTACCTGGTCCTTGACTGTTTTTTTTCCTGATGTTGTACAACAGCTTTGGGTCAGACTTGATTTTTTATGCTATATCATTTTCGTATTGCCCTGAGCCTCCCCCCTTACCTTTGAATATTCGTTTCTGGCTCTTCGGCTAATCTCTTTTTTTTCCTGGGCCTTTTTTTTCTGTATTTTCCCCTTCTCTAGTGCACTTTTTTTTCCCTCTACACCTTTGGGTGAACCAAGGACCGTTCTAGTTTTCCCCGGTTTTTCCCCGTTTCCCTTGGGGACAAACCTCTCCCTCTGCCTTTTTTTATTTGGTTGTCACATTTTCCCCTAAATTTTTTTACTGGTTTTCCTGCCAATTCTCTTTCCCACTGAACGTCTTGTAGGAAGCCCCATGCCTGTGTATCCCTCCTTCAGTTTCGTTTCTCCCCCTTCCCCCTTCCTGCCCCCCCCCACTTGTAACTCAATACATAATTAAAAAACAGAACCAAATGATCACTAGCTCCAAGGGGGCCCTTTATACGTGATATCCCGATGTCTTAACTACTCAAGGTGAATACTAGGTCCAGTCTTGCTGGATCATCCCCCCCTCTCTCTGGTAGTGTTTTCTAACATGTTGATGCATGAGATTTTCCAGTACCACATCCATCATCGGTTCCCCTTTTTTCAGGACCCCCATGGGGCTCCCCGGTTTTTCCCCCCAACAATCTCCTTGTGATTAAATCACCCATAACTGTAACCCCTTCTCCCCATGTGGGCTCTTTTTTGGCCCCCCTCGGGGAAAATTTTTTACCCCCTTTCTCTTTTTTCTCTGTTTATCTCTTTTTCAGTTCTGTGGTGGGTTGTACATTACAGCAATTACCACCTTTTTGGGCCCCCGACTGAATTGTTCCTACTATGTAGTCCCTTTCGTCTATTCCATCCATTCCTTCCACTTCCCCAAACCCACCCGGGGTTTTTGAGCAGTGCAACTCCTCCTTCCCCCCGCTCCCTCTATCTTTCCTGAGGGGGTATCTGGGTGGGGAAAATTATCTGTTATAGTCCCCGGGGGTTTCGTTTTGTGAGTTTTTATTATGTCTGGGGGGGTCCCTTTTTTTATTCATGCCCTCCTCACATTTATTTGTTTTTCCATCTGCCTTTTTTTTCCCCAAACCTTAACTTTTTTTTCCCCAAAACCGTAGTCTAATTTTCCCTAGTGGGGTGGGATTGACTGTTGTGGGGGGGGGTGGGAAGGACTGTGGTGGTGGGTGTGGGGGTTTACCGTTTTTTGGGGGGGGTGGGAAGGACTGTTGTGGTGGGGTGGGAAGGACTGTTGTGGTGGGGTGGGATTGACTGTGGTGGTGGGGTGGGACCTGTGGGGTGGGTGTGGGGGAAAGGTTTTTTGGGGGCTAGTGGGTGGCTAGTGGGTGGAGGTGGGGGGGGGAATGGGGTGTGCTGGGGGTTGTGGGGGGGGAAGGACTGTGGTGGGTTGCTGTTAAGTGGTGGAGGGTGTGGGGGGCACTGTGGTGGGTATTTTGGGGGTGGTGATTTTGGGGGTGTGGGAAGGACTTTTGGGGGGGGTGGTTGTTGGGGGCAAAAGGGGGGGGAAGGGGGTGGGTTTTGGGTGGTGGGTGGGGGAAGGAATTGGTTTGGCGCGTTGGGGGGGGTGGGGTGGGCCCCCTTGGTGGGGGGGGGGGGGGGTGGGGAGTTATGGCGGGGGGGGTGGTTGATGGGTGGTGGGTGGGTGTGGGAAAAGGCTGGGGGGCCCCGGGGGTTTACCTCAACCCCACAGAAGCACATAATGGATCCAGGGACTGTATCTTTTAAAGTTACAGAAGCACATAATGGATCCAGGGACTGTATCTTAACGTTACAGAAGCACATAAGGGTCCAGGGACTGACCTCAACACTACATTTAAACCCCCCAAAAATGGATCCAAAAGGTCCCCCAAAATTACAGAGGGACATAATGGGCCCGGGGGCTCCCTCAACATTACAAGCCACATTTGGTCCAGGGACTGTACATCAAGCCAAAAAATGGGTCCAGGGACTGTACCTCAACATTACAGTCACATAATAGGTCCAGGGACTGTACCTCAACATTACAGAAGGACATAACTGGTCCAGGGTCTGCCCCTCAACATTACGGGGGGACATAATTGATCCAGGGACATTCTTCAGTATTACAGTCATTGGGTCCAGGACTGCACCTCAACATTACAGAGGGAAAAAAGGGTAGGGACTGTTCCTCAATATTACAGAGTCAAAAAAGGGCCCCGGGGACTGTTCCTCTTTGCCCAATTGGGAAAAAGGACTGCCCCCAACATTAAGCCAAAATGGGTCCAGGGTTTTTCCAACATTACAGAGGGACTTTGGGTCCAGGGACTCCCCCTAACATTACATCCAAAAGGGGTCCAGGGACCCCTCAATATTACAGAGCCACATAATGGGCCCCGGGGACTGTTCCTCAACTTAAAATAGGCACATAATGGGTTGGTCCAGGGACTTTCCCCTAACATTACATGGCCCCAAAAGGGGGGCCCCGGACTGTACCTAAAATTTTTGACAGCTGAACAAGTTATTAGTTATAATAATAATAATAATAATAATAATAATAATAATAATAATAATAAAATAAAAAAAAATAATAATAATAATAATAATAATAATAATAATAATAATAAATCTTTATTTCTACAATACATTACAAGGTATAAATTACTGACATCAATGACATTCTGAAGAAAGCCCTTGTTACCGGCATTTCTGGAAATTGGTCAGTTTTGTCAAAGGATGCGACCCACCCAGTCCACCAACACCCAGTACTCACGTTATACTGACGGACCTCAGTGGGGAGCTGAGTGCTCTAGCGATCGACCTATGGGAAACCTCAATTATTTGTGAAGACATGAATTAGGTCACAAAAAAAACATAGACCCCCCCTCCCGACCTGGTGAGGAGGGGCAAGCCTCCCTAAGGTGGTGAGGAGGGTGGTAACCTCTTGACCAGTGAGGAAGGGTAGTGGGTCCCTGACCTGGTGAGGAGGGGGTAACCTCCTTGACCTAGTGAGGAAGGTGGTAACCTCCGACTAAGTGAAGGGGTTGGAAAAGGTCCCCCACCCAGTGACGGTGGGGTGTATCTGATCTAGTGAGGAGGGTGGTAAGCCTCCCCCACCTAGGAAGGAGGTTGTGTCCAGACCTAGTGGGGGGGTGGTAAGCCTCCTGACCTAGTGAGGGGGGGGAACCTCCTGACCTAGTGAGGGGAAAATGGTAAGCCTCCTTGACCTAGAAAAAGGGGGGTGGTTTCCTTTTACCTAGTGAGAGGGTGGTAAGCCTTCTAACTTAAAGGGGGGAAGGGTGGTGCCTGAGAGGGGGGGGGGATGGAAAACCTTCCCCGACATGGTGGGGAGGTGGTAAGCCTCCCGGACCTAGTGGGGTGGTGGCCCCTTTCCCTTTTGGGGGGGGGGTAAGGCTCCTGACCTGGGGGGGAAGGTGGAAGCCCCCCTGACCTAGTGGGGGATGGTGGTGCCTCCTGACCTAGTAAGGGGTTTAAAACCTCATGACCAGTGAGAGGGGGTGGTAAGGCCCCCTGACTTGGAGGGAGGGTGGTAACCCCCCCCCCTCGGAGGAGGGGGAAAACCCCTTTCCCCGGGAGATGGTGACAAGGCCCCTGTCCTAGTGGGGGTTTTGGAAGGGTCCTGACCTGGGGGGGGAAGGTGGAAGCTTCCTGACCTAGTGGGGGATGGTGATAATTCCCCGACCTATTGGGAGGAAAAAACCTTCCTGACATGGTGGGGAGGGTGGTAAGCCCCCTCCCATGGGGATTGGAAAACCCCCCTGCCAGTGAGGGAAGGTGGAACCCACTTGACCTAGTGAGGGGGGGTTAAGGCTCCCGACCATGAGGGAGGGTTTGCCCCCCTTGACCTCGGGGGAGGGGGGAAAACCCCCTTGACCTAGTGAGGGAGGGGGAAAGGGTCCCTGACCTTAAGGGATATTTTAATTCCCCCCGACCAAGTGGGGAAGGTGGTAAGCCCCCGGCCTAGTGAGGGGGTGGAAAAACCTCCCTGACCTAGTGGGGGATGGTGTAAGTCCCCCTGACTTAGTGGGGGAGGTTGGTAAGCCTCCGTCCCCCAGTTAGGGAGGGTGGAAGTCCCCCTGAACTACTGGGGGGGATGGTAAGACTCCTGCCCCTTTGATAGAGGTGCAAGCCCCCCACCTATGAAAAGGGGGGGAAGCCTCCTGACTCTGTTAAAGGGGGTAGTAAGCCTCCCTGTCCTTGTGGGGGGTTGGGAAGCCCCCCTGACCTAGAGGGGGATAAACCTTCCTGACATGTGAGGGAGAGGGGAAAACCCCCCTGACCTAGTGAAAGAGGGTGGAAAAACCCCCTTTCCCTTTGGGAGGGTGGAAAATTCTGGCCTAGGGGGGAAGGTGAAGCCCCCCTGACCAAGTGAGGGGGTAGTGGAAGCCTCCCTGACCAAGTGAGGGATAGTGGTAAACCCCCTGACCAATGAAGGAAAGTGGTGCCCACGCCTAGTGGGGTTGGGTGGGAAAGGGTCCCTGATCTAGAGGGGGAAGGTGGTAATCCCCCCTGACCTAGTGGGGATGGTGGTAACCCCCCCTGCCCCCGTAAGGGAAAGTGGTAAGCCCATTGACCTAGGGGGGAGGGGGTAAGGCTCCTGACCTAGTGAGGGAGGATGGAAGCCTCCTGACCTCGTAGGGGGTGGTAAGCCCACTTGACCTGTGAGGGATGGTAAAAAAGGCTCCCGACCTAGTGAGGGATGGTGGTGGGCTTTTTCCGGGGGGGAAAGGTGATAAGCCTGTGACCTAGGGGGGGATGGTGGTTACCCCCCTGACCTAGGGGGGGATGTGGTAAGGATCCCTGACCAGGGGGGAAGGTGATAACCCCCCCTGACCTAGGGGGGGTGGTGATAAACCTCCTGACTTAGTGGTGAAGGTGGTAAACCCACTTGACCTAGTGGGGAGGGGGTGGTGCCCCCTGACCTTGTGGGGAGGGTGGTGCCCCCCTGGAGGGAGGGTGGTAAGCCTCCTGACCTAGTGAGGGGGGGTGGTAACCCCCCCTGACCTTGTGGGGAGGTTGGAAACCCCTCCTGACCTAGTGAGAGGGGTGGTAAGCCTCCTAACCTTGTTGGGGGGGTTGGTAACCCCCCTTGACCTAGTTAGGGGGTGGAATTTTCCTCCCCTGTGGGGAGGGTGGTGCCCCCTGACCTTTGAAGAAGGTTGGTAAGCCTCCTGACCTGTGGAGAGGGTAGTAACCCCCCCTGACTTTTTTGGGGGACGGTGGTTAAAGCCCCCTGACCTTGTGAGAGGGATAGTAAGCCACCCTTACCTATTGAGGGGGTGGTGCCCCCTGACCTTGTTAGGGGGGTGTTCCCCCTGCCCTTTGGGGGGGGTGGTAAGCCTCCTGATCTAGTTGGGGGGGGGAAAAGCCCCCGACCTATTAGGGGGTTTGGGGAACTTTGACTATATGCTGGTGATATAAAATATCTATAGTTTTTAATACATGCCGGTGACTAATATCTAAATATCAGCAAAATGTTATTACTTGTGTGACACTGTGATGAGGCAACGAAGCCGTCAGAGGTTGGCATTGAGTGAAGAGTCCACAAACCCCAGTTCCACTCCACACGAAAAGAAATCATGTCTTCACACCGGTCACTCTGCTGATATACGATTTAAATATTGAAAATAAATACTGTTAAAAATATATTGATTTTCCAATCTTTTGTGATTTATCATACTATCATGGCACTCAAACTCCGAAAAAAAGAAAAACCCCGAAAGCACATGAAAATTCAGTATTTTTTTTTTAAAAAATTATTTTCTTTTGGATATCACCTGTTTACTGTTATCTTATTGAATATTCAAAAATATATATATATATATATATATATATATATATATATATATATATATATATATATATATATATATATATATATATATATATATATATATATATATATATATATATATATATATATATATATATATATATATATATATATATATATATATATTAAAATTAAAAAATATATATATAAAAAAAAAATATATATATATATATATATATATATATATATATATATATATATATATATATATATATATATATATATATGTCGTGCCGATAGGGAAAACTTGCGTTTTTGGGAAAACAACGCTCACCTTGCCATATAAACAAGTGAAAATTTTTATCTAATTTCGCCAAAACATTCTGAACATAACGAAAAAATATATTTTTTTTTTTTGTTTTATTAAATTAATGTTAAGTATCTAAACATATTTTGGGGTTAGGTAAATTAAATTGCGCTTGTTGTAATAAGGTTGGTGGTTTTTTAAAATTTTCTTTTGGACAAAATTATAAATTCTTACATTAACATAAATGAAAAAAAAAAAATCTTTAAATGTATGAAAATTTTTGAAAGGACTTTTAAATTTTGATGATTCTTGCTAATTGACCAGTTTTACCTAATCGGGCATATATATATATATATATATATATATATATATATATATATATATATATATATATAATTTTTCCCCATATTATATCAGTGGAACCCCGAATATCGGCCGTAATCCGTTCCTGGTCAGCCTAAGTTCGAAAATATTTCCCCTAAAATTAATGTAAATACAATTAATCCTTCCAGACCCCAAAAATAAAAAAAAAACTTTTTTAAAAGTTTAACTATAGTTTCATACACAAAACAATGACAATTACATATAAATGAACATTTAAATCTTATTTATGTGTATTGAAACTTTTTTGGCATCTGGAAGACAGGGATGAGGGGAGAGGTTGGAGGAGACGTTATTTTTGGGGAAGGGGGGAACCCCCCCCATAATGACTTCAGGTATCAAGTCCCTCTCTGGGGTTACTTCCATTCTTTGTCTTTTAATGGCACAAAAACCAAAAAAGTCACTGGCCCCGGGAAAAAACTGCCCAGGCTCTGTTTCTGGTGCCTTTTTAAGATTTTCCTGAAGGGGCCAAAAGGTTTTGTCACTGAACATGTTGCAGATATGGCTTGTTTCAGCTTGTTCAGGGTTTTTTTTCTCAGCAAAAGCTTGCACCCTACTCCACAACATACATCTCCTTAATCTCTGAAGACACCTCCTCCTCTGAAGCAATTTCCCCGTTGGTCTGTTGCTGTTCCGTTGAAGGTGTTGCAGCTCTTCAGTGGTTAGTTTTCCCCCTGTGGTCCTCCACCAACTTTCCACCTCCCCCACCCAAACCCCCTGGATTCCCCCCAAAGACACAATACATTCCACAACAGGCATAGGGTCATGGGGGTCAGCCTCATTTCCTTCAAAATCCTTCTCAAGGACACATTCTGGCCACAATTTTCTCCAAGAGTTAAAAAGTCGGGAAGTGCCCCCCTGCCAAGCCTTACCTATAATTTAAATTTAATATTAAATGTTTCCCCCAGAACTCTTGGGGGCAATTCAGTGTTCGAGGCATTAAACCCCTTTTAAACCTCTTTTTTAGATTTTTTTAAGTTAGAAATGACCTGCTGGTCCTGGGCTGGATGAGAGAAGTGGTGTTAGGAGGCAAGAACTTCACTCTTATTAAACTAAAACCCCCAGACAATTGGTCTACCAAGTTTGGAGGATGAGCAAAGCTTTTTCCTTCCCAGGAGGTTTTGGGGCAATTTTTTTTCCCCGGAGATTTTTTTTTACACTCGGGCCAAACACTTCATGAACTCTCGTGATCCATGCCTTATGATTAGCTTTAAACATCACACACAATTTTCTCTTGACGACATTGTTTTCTTAACACGGGGTTTTAATGATACCCGTAAATTTCCTTTTAAACCCCCACTAGCGTTAGCATAGAGAAAAAAATTAGCCTATCCTTCATAGGCCTGTGCCCCCGGAGTGCCTTTTTTCCTGCGTGATGTAGGTCCTTTTTTGGATTTTTTTCCCAAAAATTGTTTCGTCACAATTGAACATTTTTGGGGTTGGAATTCTTCAGTCTAAACGCCCTTTTAATTCATCCCAAATTTTTTTAGCTGCATGTTTGTCTGAACTAGCAACCCCCCTGCCACAACCTGCGTATGCCACTACCTTCAAAGCAAACCGTCTCTGCGGCCTTAAATTACAAACGTTTAAAATTTTTTTGACCAAATGCCCCTTTTTCCCAAAAAGATGTCGAAACCTTCTCCCTAACTTTTTTGGGTCCAACAACAAAACTTTCCCTCTTCTTTGTTTGTCATCTCTTTTTGTTAAATTTTTCCCCTTTTTCCCCCTCGCTTCCTTTTTGTCTTTTTTGCCAGGATAAGTTTGTTTTTTGGTTTCATACATCCTGGAATTCCCCGCCCCCCCAAAACCTCATATTTTAAAAACTCTTTTTAAATTCCACGTGTTTCTCACTTTTTTTCCCCAAAAAAATTTACTAGGAATTTTTTGGGCCAAGGTGGCTTATTTCACAGTTGCACTTAATAAACAAGCACACAAACCAATGGATTTTAAAGAAATTTTTGGGGTGAATGCACGAGTATATGCTCATTCACTGACAGACACAGGGGGGCGCTAACCTCGGGGGGGTCCCAGCAGGAGGCGGACTGACGCGCTAAAACGGCCGATTTGCGAGGCCCGGGGCCAAATACAAAAAAAAATTTCCCCAAAAAAAGGCCTAAATACGAATCGTCCGATAAACCCAGCGGCCGATATTCAGGGTTCCACTGTATATATATATATATATATATATATATATATATATATATATATATATATATATATATATAAAAAGAAATCACAAAAAAAGGATTTTGAACCCCTTAATAGAACTGTGGTTGGCCCAAAGACTCGACCCCCCCCTTCCCATTTAGCCCTATGTGAACTGAACAAAGATCCTCATTCACTAGAGCTGGTGTTTAAGGATGGTGGTCCCATGGATGAGGGCCAGCCTTTTTTGGGGTTACCAAAAGGTGGGCATGGGGGAAAAAGGATGGGTCCCGGGGAAACCGCATAAAAGGGGAACAAAAAAATTTTGTATGCAATAATTACACAAAAATCATTCTGAATCTAATGAAACAAAAATATATTTCATTGTTTTTTTTTTTATTAATTAGTGTAAACTTATCTAAAATGTATCCCCGTTGGGGGTTTAAAATTAAACTGTGCTTGTTATACTAAGGTTAGGTAAAATTTTTTAAGGTTCTTTTTTTACAAAATAATTAATAAAAATTTACATTAATATAAATGAAAAAATATATATATCTTTAAATGTAAAAGAATTTTTTTTTAAAGAAAAATTAAAATTTTCCCTTAACTATAAATATATTTTTTATATATATATATATATATATATATATATATATATATATATATATATATATATATATATATATATATATATATATATAAAAAATATATATATCAATAGCAAAACTGCGACCCCCCCAAGGGGGCGAACCCCCGCTGATTTGGCCTTTTAAAACGCTCTTTTTCCACGGGACCTTGGGGGTTTTCGCAGTGTTGATTTTTCAATACCACTGCTCGTGGGGACAATAATATATATATATATATATATATATATATATATATATATATATATATATATATATATATATGTGGAAAATTCCCCCAAAAAAGGGGGATATCCACCCTTTCTACCCTTTTTTTCCCTCACCCTTTCCGCCCTTGGGGAAAGGGGGAAAAACGGGGAGTCGGGTTTGGCAAAAAAAAATAACTCATCCCGATGTTTTTGGGAAAATTTTCATTTGTCGGCCAAAAACAGCGGTGTATATGTAGTTAATAAATTTTGAGATAAATGTAACTTTTGCCGTAACAAAAATTATGGTAAACTGCTGTATTAGTTTCTACATTAAAAAAAATACAATCATGTGTTCCAGTGATCAAAGTATTTAGAGAACACAAGCTTTTTTTTTTGCCACTTGTAGCAGCATGTAGCAATTGTTGAGCTTGTGCTGATGTCAGCGATACAAGCCCCACGAGGCTGCACCAAAACCACGAGTTAGATTAATTGGCCTCCGAACGGGTCATACGGCGACGGGGTTTAACCTAACAAAGATTTTTAGTCGTACGCATCCGTTATTCTAATTTAATCTCCACTAACGTCGGTAAATAAGATAAAAATTTTCTGTTCCAGCTTTTTTTGTGAATAACATCGGGGTATATTCGGGTGTGCGCATTTTTTATTACTGAAAAAAAGACAAACGAAAACAATCGCAAGTGAACCCAAAATCAAACAAGGGGGTGACTCATCAGCGGATTAAAATCAAGACAGCATTTCCGCCGTATATGGTGGGGGCCAAACCATCGTCACGTTAACGAGCAAGGTAGGTTTTTTATTTTTTTGTCGGGGGGGGGACTGCGGGTTTTTCTTGATGTCAGGAGCAAAAAAATTTACCTATTGACGGAGGTTATGTTTTTTAAGTCCAAACACGTGAGTGTAAAATCAGTTTGGGGTTAATGACTGATGACATGAGTATACCCCTTTGGGGCTTTTTTAAACCACTTGTTTTTACCTTACAGCCCTGTGGGGGGGACAATGGATGTATCCTCTGTGAAGGTTTGGGGGATGGCCGACATCTTGGATTCATCAAAAGAAAATTATTGCCCTACAGTCCATGTTATCTGGAGCACTTTCCCCCAAAATTTTTGGTCCTTTGAACCGGTTTTTTGGTGGTTTCCCCAACCCCAGGAGAGTGGCCACATGGGGGCCCCAAAGATTTATACTCCAGTGTATAAGTATCTACGATCGGGGGCCTTTTGGGGAGAAAAGCTGTAAAACTATTTTTTTTACAAAAGAAACCAGTATTTTGAGTCCCTACTCTCTTTAAAAAGAGCATGGGAAACTCTTGCAAGGTTTAGAAAACGTGAGCCGGCAGGCCTCACCCGACACCCAGGAAGAAAACAGTAGTTGGGTCCCCAAGGTTGGGGGGGGACATTTCTGGGGTACCCCACTCACCCACGCGGCAGCTTTTTGGTGATCATTTCTGCCTAAGTCAGCAGAGAAGCAGACTGGGGGCGTACAGCTGGTGTATACGATACACATCGTTTATGTATACACAGAGTTTATATATAAAAGTGTTTATAATTTTTATAGACAAAAATTTAAAAAAGAAGAAACTGTTTTTGTTTGTCTCTTATATAATATAGGAAGTTATATTAATTTAAAACTTTCATATTAATTAACATTGTAACAGTGACATATGTATGTATAAAACATTGAATATATATGTGTAATGTATATACAGTGAAATTTTTTTTAATGTGTGAAGTGACAAAAAGGGAGACAAAATTTAGCTGAGACAACAGTTCAAGACATAAACAAACCTCGTGTTGGGTTTGTCTATATGTACTCTGCCCCCAAGGCCACTGACCTTGAGACACAGTTAGTGGGTCAGAGTGGTTTACGCAGTCAAAACAAACTCAGCTGGAGTTTTTAAACACTCAAGTTGGGGTTTGTCATTATACTAGCAAAATGTCGTCTTTCCAAAAAAATTAAGACTTCCAGACGAAAATTACTCAATTGGAGCAATTAATTTCAGTCTGTATAGGTTTAACCCAAGACACAAATGTAGACTATGATCTTAAATTAAAAACCCCCAAAAATTATTTAATAAACGTCTGGAAATCATTAATTCAGGCTACGAGATTTACAAAAAAATTTAAATTTTTTGATCCAACCCCCTAAAAAGGAAAAATTAAAAAGTGTCTTGGTCCTTTAGTAACAAAAATTAAGGTGGACAGGAATACGGCCCCTTTTGCCGCAAAACTTTTACAGAAACCTAACTAGTGGTCAGCAGACACCTGTCCCCACCCCCCACACCTGGTTTTGGCCCAAAAATTTCCCAAAAATTCAATTTCATTTTTGAAGGTAATGATTATGAAGAGTTCATTAGGGGTTTTTTAAATTTTTTAGTGAATTCACGTACTGACATAGACGAGATAGCTAAGTTCAATTATCAAGATATCTGAAAGGGTGAACCCTATGAACTGATTAAATCTTTCCCCCGGGGGTCAAAAAATTATGCTCTAGCCTTACGTGTCTTAGTAGATTTATCTTGATGCTGACAAAGCCGGGGGTTTGACATGCAGTCTTAATATCGCTTGAAACCACCCAAACATTGTCTTTCAGACTTACAGTCATTTAGAATCCCCAAAAAAAGGGGCTTAATTTAAGAAAAATTTGGGGGAAAAAGGCAATGTGATTGGTTTATCAAAAATTATACAAGATAAACTGTCAACACAAACCATTGAACGTTTAAATATTATGTTCAATAAACGCTATTTCTCTTGTGAAGAAATTAGCAAGGGTTTTAAAAAACAATAGTCTCATGCATGCAAGCAACGAGACAAGATGAGAAATCCACAAACCCCTTTTTGGGGATAATAAACCTTCAACCCCAGTACAAAAAGAGTGCCCCTTAACTAAAAAAAAAAGGGGGAAACCCCCTGTAGACACTTATCAAGCTGTGAACACAACAGACAGTAAACAGACTGTCACACAAAAAAGTATTCCAAAATTTTGTACTTTGTGATGGAACACATTGGGCACAGTATTGCATTCAATACACAACAATGGGGGGGACAGAAACAACGTGTCAAAACAAAAAGGGGGCACTAAGTGTTTAGGGGAACAAAAAGGGGGGTAAATGCTCACTGAAAAGTGTTTTAAATGAAAGGGGGAAGCAACACACAGCATTATGCCCAAGCACTTATGCTGAACAACCGACTTCCCCAGAGTCGGGAAAATCAACAAACAACAGCATTAAATGTGGGGGAAAAAATAAAAAACGCTGCCCCCAATAAAAAAATAGAGTTACCCCATAAATTACAAAAAAACCAAGTGCTAACATTATTTGATCAAGGCTCACAAAGGTCTTTTTTAAGACGAACAGTGTTGCAAAAACTGAATAAAAAACCCCATGCCAAAATACAGTTAGAAATAGCGGGGTTTTTCCAAAGTTCCCAAGGCAAAATATTGGCCTAGCCAGATTCACTGTTGGTCTAGGAAACAGGAAAAAGACAGTAGAAGCTGTGGTAGTCGATGTTTCCCCAAGTCAGTGCAGATCCGGGGATTAAGAGATACAGTTGCAGCACTGAAGGCACCCAAATCAAGTTAGCCCGTCCTGACATACAGACGGAAAAATTACCCAAATTGTTTAATAAAATTGGAAGGGGGTTAAAATTACTGTTTTGTGGAAAATATATGGGAAAATGATTTTTTGCTGAAAAAAGCTGGAGGCCATATGATATGTGGTCCAATTCCCTCTCAAAGGGGAAAAAAGCTGAAATTGATTCAGTAGAAAAGTACTTTTTTCAAGAATAATTTTTTTATCATGTACCACAACAAAATTATCATTACTGGAAGAAATGAATGAGCCAGTTGATAAGTTGTGGGATTTAGATGCCATAGGTATTGATGTAAAAAAACCAACCCACAGGAGTCTGAGACTTATAACCAATATTTGGACACTGTCAAATATGAAGATGGACAGTACTGGGGGGGGGTTCCATGGAAATTAAATCCACCACATCTACCTAACAATTATCGCATGGTTTTGGGGGCAAATGAAAGCAAAAATTTAAAGAGCTCAGGCGGGAACCCCGAGCTGCTGACTGTCTATGATAATATCATACAAGAAAAAATTTGACAATAAATTCATTGAGGAAATAGTCAAGGATGTTGAAGAAAGATGCTCATTATCTCCCCACCACGGAGTCGGGAAAAAAATTTGAAACCACTCCCCCCCTGTTGTATAAAATTTCCCCGGGAGGCAAATAAAGATTAACAAGCCTTAATGACTGTCTTGAACGACCCTCCCCTTTTTTGGGAAGCTTGGGCTTTTGAAATTTCGCACAAATCCATATGCCTACAGGGCTGATATTTCCAAAGCTTTCTTAAGAGTAGGACTAAAAAGGGTAAAAATTATACTGATTCTTGTCCCAAAAAAACCCACATGATCCTCAAAGTCCTGTGAAAACTTATCTTTAAAAATCAATTATTTGGTGCAACATCCTCTCCATTCTTACTAAACTACTTTTTAAACACATTTGAAGAAATCTGAAAGTCCCTTCAAAGAAATCTTTTAGAAAAGTTTCTATGTGGACAATCTTCAAGGTACTGTGAATAAAGAGGAGGATTTGAAAAAACCCTTTTACAGAGAAGCTAACAAGGGAAAAGAAAGAAGCAAATATGCCCCCAAGGATGTAGAATACTAATTGATCAATTAAGGGGGAATTATCAAAGAAAAAATTTCCCGGGGAACTGAAATTCCTGAATGCAACAACATGCTTGGACTTAATTGGAAAAACAGGAAAACCCCTTGGGGAAAAAGGTAACCAATAAATCAAGCAGACACCACTAAAAAATAGTTTACTGTCAGAGGTATCCTGTTTTTTTTCCTCTAGGGGTCGTCTCACCAATTACCATAAAAGGTAAAATGCTTGTACAAAACATGGAAGCTCAAAATAGGTTGGGATGAGAACTTGCCTCTAGAAATGAGTCAAGAATGGGATGAAATATCCAAAAGGGTTTTAAAATTTTTCAAATTAAATTTCCCCCACAAATAGGTCAAGAGGGAAACAAGTACACATTACATGTGTTCTGTGATGCGTCAACCAAGGGGTTGGGGGGTGATCTTTTATGAGTAACGCTGAAGGAATACTTTTTAAATTCTTCAAAGGCCAGGGTTGCACCCTTGAAGGTCAGAACAGTACCACAATTGGAAAAAAACAACTCTATGTAGGTACAAAATTAGCTATCTCAACAAAGGAAAGATCATCTCACCCCCCCAAAAAAAGTGATCTGGAGTGACAATGAAGCAGTTCCCCCCTGGTTAAGAAATAATAAGAGTAAGTTTGGTCTATGTACAGAATAGAGTAACGAAATAAGAGAGATGCAAAAGACCGTCTTTCTCCACGTCTCTACACAAGGGGGGAAAAAAAACACATAAGGTATAATGTGATCCTTTTTTCAAAATTTCCCCCCCCCAGGGGACATAAGACAGATTTTGGGGCCTGGGAAAATGGGGCCCTATAAAAACTGGGTCAGGTGGGGGAGTGAGTCCAAAAAAGTGTGATAGTTAAAAAAAAGTGTGACTTAAAGGACCTGGGGGTGTACCATTCTTGAGTTCTAGGTGGGGAGGGGTTAAGAAGTTTCTTGGGAAAAAAGGGTTTAGATATGTTGTAGAAGCCGTTGTTCTGGGGGTTAAGTTGTTGGAAAACAGTTTTAATAGGCAGTGCTCCCCACCAAATCCCAGGAATTCTCGCTAAACCCCCTCTCCAAACTTTTGGGCACCATCAGTCCACCCCTCTCAAACACTCTGGTGACCTTTTTCAATCCATTCCCAACATCAACATCAAAAACAAAAATCTCCAGCCTTGATGTAACATCCCTTTTTCCCAAAATCCCCACACACAGGAAGATCTCTTGCGCAGGAAAATTGACGACTCGCTTGATCTTCCTTTTTTCCGCCAGCGATTTCATCGACCTTGTTGAACTATGTGTGGGCTTTACATGTTTCTCTTTCAAAAAACCAATCTTTCAGCAAATTTTTGGGGCTACCCATGGGATCCCCTTTTTTGTGCCGTCCTTGCGAACCTATATATGGAAAAATTTGGAAGCCGAGCGTTTTTTCCCTATTATTCCCTCTTTGTCACCGGGCCCCTTTTGTTATGTTGACGACATTCTCATCATAACTCCCAGACGTTTAAAACGTTCAACCCCAACACGAACTCAACCAGGTTGAGCCATCAATAGTTTTACACTAGAAGAAGAAGTCGACAATACTCTTCCTTTCCTTGTTTCTTTCTGCAAAGCTGACCATGAACTTTTTTTTAAAGTCTATAAAACCTACCAATCAACACGATCTTCCCACTTCTACCCCACCACGACCCAAAAAATTAAACGGGTTTTAATTATGGGTTTTTTTCCTGCGCGACTCGAATCTGCAGCAGTGAGTTCCTTGAAAAAATCCCCCCTCATTGAAAAATTTTTTTTCCAAAATTCATATCCCCCTACTTCATTGGGAACTGCAGGGGGACGGGTTTTAACTTCAACACACCCCAAAAAAACCTGCTGAGAAGAGATACATAGTCCTTCCCACCAACCCTTTTTTCCAAACAAGTTTCCAATTTTTTTTCTAAGACCTCATTCCAGTATCCACCTCCACATCCACCACCATTAAGGACATTACCAGTAACAGACGGAAAAGCTTCAATCCACGGCAGGGGTATACAAAACCCCCTTGTAATGGCTGCAGCAAATTATCTTGGGGCGAAACACCAAAAGGCCCAAAAAACACGCATTTCAGAACACCGGTACGCGGCCAGATCTGAGGGACTCGAAATGCCTGTGTTCAACACCGAAATTTACACAACCTTTAAAAATCAACTACAGAAACGCAAGACTCATCGCCAGAAAGACAACACGCAATCCCAAAAAGAATCCTAGAATCATCACTCCCCCTTATATCCAACAATTCCCCAACCAGAACAACCCCAAAAAACATGGCTGAACCTTTTCCCCCGAAACTTTTCCGCTATCCCACCTAGAACAAAAGGAATTTTCCACCGGGCCCCTTTAAGTCACACTTTTTTTTTAACTATCCCTATTTTTAAGCCCCCAATGCAGCTTTCTCCACCTGACCCAGCTTCTCCACCTGACTTTATATATCTCCATGTTGCTCATTTTCCAGGTAGATCTGTCTGTGTTTTCGAAAAACCCCACTGCGGGGCGAAACGTTGTCAAAAAGGGGAAAATTTTACTGTTATGTGTTTTTTTTCCCATTGTGTGGTTTTTTATCCCCTTTTTTTCCCCCTCTCAAAAACAAGAGAATCCAGCTGACATGTTGTCATGGTGCCCCCCCCCAAAATTTTTGGGGTAATAAATTATGGCCCACGGACCAAAAGGGTCTCTAGTAAAAAAAAACTGGCCACAGAAAACACATTACCAAAAAAACCCCGTCTGTTTAACCAAAAAAATTTTTTTAAATCTGCAGACACAAAAAAAAATGGTTTTTTTATCTAAAACTCATCTTTGAAAACCTTTTAAAGTTACAGCTTTTGTTTTTAAATTCATTAAAAGGGGTAAAACCTAATTATAAAATTTCTTAACCCAATTTAAAAACGGGGAAAAATTAATACAGAAAATGTTTTTTTACAGAGTATAAATTTCTGGAAACTCAGGATAAATCCCCAAAAAAACCTGATATGATTAATTTTTAGGGCTTTATCTCGCCCCCAAAAAAATTATAAGATGTCGAGGAATAATTCATAAATTTTTCACTCTAAGGAAACAAAACCCCAAATATTGATCCCAAAATCAGGCAAACCCAAAACAGATTATTCAGAATGCCCACAGTAACGTGTTACATGGTGGTGGTGACACTCTTTGTCATATACGTAAAACCTACTGGATCCCCAAGGTCGACAAAGGGTGAAGAAAAAAAAGAGACTGTATTACTTGTCGTCAAATAATGAGTATGTCAGTATCCGGGGGACCTTCATACCCCCTTTGAAAAAATTGTCATGTCACTCCATTTGAGGTGACGGGGGGAGATTACACAGGACCAATAATTTTAATTAAAACAGTTGACAAAATTCCCCCTCTGTTTTTTTTACCTGTGCCTAACTAGAGCAGTACATCTAAAAAAGAAAAGATATGTCTGCTGGGGAAACCTTTTCAAATTATTTAGAAGGTTTGGCCAGGGGAAAGGGATGTCCCAAACTGATGAATTTTAGAAATGCAAAATTTTGTTTTCCCCGGTGCTGCTTACATAAACAAGATTTTTGAGCAGCCAGAAGTACAAAGATGCTGAATAAACCCCAATTTCGTTGGAGATTCTTTTTCCCCCAAAACCCCATGGTACGGCGGATTTTACGAAAAATGATGGGCCCCTTTTAAAACGTTGTTTTAAGGGAAAAATTTCCCGTAGAGAATCGACTTAGAAAAATTTTTCCCTCCCCGTCGAAACCCGAAATAGAAAATAAGTCAACAACAGCCCTTTTTAAATATGTTACCGATGACCCCGGACAATTTAAAATTGTTGGGGCCCTCTCATTTACTACATGGCAGAAGGCTCGAACCTGTTCCCCCCCTGAATGATAAAAAAATTTTTGAGGATCCACACATTTCAAACCTGAGCAATTTTAGAGAAAATTAAACACCTTAATAAAGTGATTGAACGCGGGGAAAAATTTTTGGGAAAAGGGTATCTACCTCATTGAAGAACATTTCCCCAAGGAACTGGTGTTCCAGAAAATTATAAGCCCCTTAAACCTGATGAAAAATGATTATTAACAATGATGGTCCGAGGTCCCAATGGCCTTTTGGGAAAAAAATTTGCCCAATATCCTGTGCAAAAGGAATCATCAGGACAGTTGATTTTTGAGAAAAAGGGTAGTGAATAAGTGGACAAAGATAAATTAGTGCCATTAAAAAATTCACAGTGTTGAAAAAAAAATAAAATTTGGAAATTTCCCCCAAAAACCCCAAAAGCCCGAAGCTGTTCAGAAAAAAAAAGAAAAGGGGGATGGCAGTGAGAAAATAAAATTTAAAAATTTTTCGATGAGTAGTTTACTTTCAGTAAACTTTTCCTGCCCCAGTGGGGGGAAAAATTTCCAAAAAAGGGGGGATCCACCCTTTCTCCCCTTGAGGGCCCTCACTCTTTTCCCCTTTTGGAAAGGGGGCCGGCAAAGGGATTTTGGTTTTGCGACAAACAAAAAAACCCCTTCCAGATGTACCGACCCCAGTGTACTCCCCCAATTTTGGTTGCAGGGGTCGAGCCCAAAACGAGTAGCAAGTGTTTTGTGGAAAAGGGCATTTGAGATAAATGTAACTCTTTGCTGTAACAGGAAAATTATGGTAAACTGCTGTATTATTTTTTACTTTTAAAAAAAAAATCATGTGTTCCAGTGATCAAAGTATTTAGAGAACACAAACATTTTTATTGCCACTTGTAGCAGCATAGCAATTGTTGAGCTTGGGGCTGATGTCAGCGATACAAGCCCCAGGGGGCCAAAAAAGCTGCCGAGGATTAATTCGGCCTCCAAAAAGGTCATCGGGGACAAAGGGGGTTTAACCAACAAAGACATTAGTGTAAAACCCTTATTCAAATTTTAAATTTTCCCCTAACGTGGGGGAAAAAGATAAGAACTCGTTCCAGCTTTTTTGTGAATAACATCGCGGTATTTTAAAAGTTTTGCAGTTTTTTTTCTTAAATAAAGAGAAAACCCCGGGAATCCACAAACAAGATGGTGACTCATCAGAGCATTCTACAATCAAGACAGCATTTACGCCGTATATGGTGGAGTCAACCCCATCGCTCACGTTTAGGGCCCCAAGGATGGTTTTATGTTCATGTCAGGCAGGGGACTGCGCGGTTCTTGTATGTCAGGGGCATAAAAATTTTTCCTTTTGACGGGGTTTTGGGGGCTTTTAAGTCCAAAAAACGGGGAAAAAACCCCCTTAGTTAATGACTGACGACATGAGTATACCCTTCCCCTTTTGGGGAATATTTTATAACCACATGTTTTTTTCCCTTTCAGCCCTGTGGGGTGAGGCAAATGGATGTATCCCCCGTGAAGGTGTTGGGGGGGGCTGCGACATCTTGGATTCATCAATAAATATTAGCAAATACAGTCCCCCTTTTTGTGGGGGACAAACCTCCACATATATATATATATATATATATATATATATATATATATATATATATATATATATATATATATATATATATATATATATCGAAACGTTGCTTATTGTCTTGGACCCCTTTTGGGTTTCACGATTGAAGGTGGCGGTATTTTTTTTAACCCCCTGTAAAAAATTTTTTAACAAGGTTGTGGGGGGGGAAAAATTTGAAAACCAAGGCGCTGGTTACACTATTAGTCAACGAGGGAGACCTCGGGGCCTCCCCCCCCCCCCCCCCCAACCACCATCCTGACTTGGGGTAACTGACTTGACTGAATAACTTACTGACTTGACTGAATGACTTACTGACTTGACTGGGGAAAACTTACTGACTTGACTGGGGAAAACTTTTTGACTTGACTGACTTACTGACTGACTGACTTGACTGACTGATTTATTTTCATGACTAATAACACGGCTTGACTGACTTACTTACTGACTTGACTGAATAACTTACTGACTTGACTGACTTACTGATTTGACTGACTTATTTTTTACTTGATTGAATAATTTACTGAATTGACTGACTGATTTACTGACTTGACTGAATAACTTACTGACTTGACTGACTGACTTGACTGGCTGGTTTACTGAACTTAAAAAAAACTTACTGACTTGACTTACTGACTTGACTAAATAACTTACTGACTTGACTGAATGACTTCGGCTTGACTGAATGACTTTTTGACTTGACTGAATAACTTACTGGCTTGACTGACTTTAAAGACTGAATGACTTATTTTTTAACGAATAATTTTGACTTGACTGACTGATTTTTTGACTTGACAGAATAACACTGACGCTGAAAAATTTTTGACTTGAATGAATAACACTGACTTGACTGAATAACTTACTGACTTACTAACTGACTGACTTGACTGATTTACTGACATGACTGAATAATTTACTTTTCTTTTCTACTTACTGACGACTGACTGATTTACCGACTTGACTGAATAACCTTTACGACTGACTGACTTACTGACAATTTTAAAGGCTTACTGACTTTTGAAAACTTACTGACTGATTTCCACTTGACTGAATAACGTACTGACTTTACTGACTGATTTACTGACTTGACTGAAAAAATTTAAAACCTTTTCTGACTTACTATTGACTTTACTGGCTGATTTTTTTGACTTGACTGATTAACTTACTACCTGGAGTCTACCTGGGAGAATTCCCGGGGCAAGCCCCCCCCGACCCGGTCTGTGACCCAAAAGGGCCCCTGTTGGACCAGAGCCTGATCAACCAGGCTTTACCTGGCCGCCGCCCCTCCAACGTACGGGCCACAGCCCCCGGTGATCAGGTACCGACTTGGGGGGGCCTGGCCCCTGCCTGCTTGAAGACAGCCAGGGGGTTTTTTGGAATCCCCCACTTGACTGAATAACTTACTGACTTGACTGACTGATTTAGGTTTGACTGGGGAAAAAAAATGACTTGACTGAAAAACTTACCCGACTTGACTGAAAAAAATTTCCCAAAGACTGACTTACTGACTGACTTGACTGACTGATTTACTGACTTGACTGATTAACACTAAATTTCTTGGGGTTTTAAAAACACTGACTTGACTGAATAATTTACTGATTTGACTGACTTACTGACTTGATTGACTTACGACTTGACTGGATGACTTCC